>JABSTQ010010314.1:785000-1059792 GCA_013358835.2 Ixodes persulcatus | reverse complement strand
GACAGTTTTGATGAATCAGCGGAGGATTGGACCTCCTACATCGAACGGGTAGACGAGTACTTCGTGCTAAATGGTCTACCGGATTAAAAGAAAGTCGCAGCCATCATAACAAGCATGGGAGCCAAAACTTACTCCATACTGAGAAAACTAACGACGCCGAACAAACCGTCCGAGAAAACTTATGAAGAGATCAAGAAGCACCTGAGCGACTACTTCTCGCCTGCTCCTCTTGAAATGTCGGAGCGCCATCGGTTCTATAAGAGAATGCAGAAGGAGGGAGAAACTGCCAATGATTACATGGCCGAACTCCGGCGTCTCTCTCAAAACTGCAACTTCGGATCCTTCCTGAACCAAGCCTTGCGAGACAAGTTCGTGTGCGGTCTTCGCTGCGTCCAGGTTCAGCAGCGTCTACTGACGTTGAAAGCGCTCACCTTGAAGCACGCACTCGACGAGGCCGTGGCTCACGAGCTCGCTGCCAAGGACATCGCGGAGTTCAAGAAGAAGAGAAGAGTTACAGGGCGGTTACAGTGGTTACGGTAGGGCGGCCATCTTGTCTTCGGTCTCCCTGCCCATGGTTGTCGCTTGAATGTTCATTTAGGCTAAACACAACATGGACTACCCCCGATCATGTAACGGTCTGGATATAAAACATGTGCTCTCAGTAATCCAAGTAATCCGATGTCATTCTGTTAATCCGTCCCGGCATAAACATAACACAGTCATGGCTCGTTAATATGGGCCCCTGGTTATACACGTGACAAGTTGTGTCGAGCTTGTCACGGTTAAAACAGGCCGAATATCCGGCTCTAAAGGAAGAGTGCTGACGCAGGGGGTCACGAACAGCACTAGGGCCAACAGCAGGACCTAAATAATAAAAACAATTTGAACAAAGTTGCCTTGTTCCTTTCTAAACACCCCTCTATCTTTTTTTTTTTTTTTTTTAACCGGTATGAAGTCGCTCGAAGTTTAAATAACGCAGGAGGGGGTGACTGTCGAGAGCCGTTTCACAGCGCCACAGCCAAAGAGACCGTGGCATGAGCCCGTAAATAAGGATGCCGAAAAACAAGTTAAGGATCGAAAAAGGTGAACATTCTTTATGAGCTTTTTCGGGGAACCATCGGTGAAGTATGATACTAGGCTTTATTTATGAGAAGTTCTAGAAAAAAGCAGCCAACGATTTCTTTATTGTATGACGATACTAGAGCGTTTTTAGCATACCGGAAATAAATCACCGTGAAAGTATTTTCTTTTTAACATGAAGTTAGAATGACCTTTAACTTATAAGAGCCTCTCGGCTTTGTCTTTAAGTACAGTAGACTCCCTTTAAGACGAACACGAAGGGACCCTGAAAATTTGTTCGACTTATCAGATGTTCGCCTTAACAGAAGTGCCCTAATTTCATGCTGGGCATGTCTAAATTGCTGTTGACCAATAAACACAGAATGAAAAGGCCTACAATGAAGAGATACTTAAGAAGGGGCATTTATTTGGCTTACCATGCCAAATGAAGAAGAAAAAAATAATGTTTCACACACCACTGGTGGGGGAACTGATTCATTCGGGGATTTTTGACTGCCTCCTCCTCTGTGCAAATCGGTGTCTAGCGATGAAAGACAACATGTGGCCCATGTTCCTGAGAAAACATAGGCCACATGTCATAATTTAACCTTAATCACTGTCATCACGTCCATCAGACTCCTTGTCCGACGAGCGCATTTGAAATCCCGCACTTCTCGAAAGAGCGAGCGACGAGCGTGTGCCGACGCAGTGAAAACCCGGCGCGGCGCATATAGCGAGTAACCCAATGTCGGCTCGCCAAAGTTCTCATGAAGCAGCTCGATGTTTATGGCGACGTGCCGTTCACGCTGCTCTTTTACAAAGTTACGGCGAGGTGCCGTTCACGTTGCTCTTTTACAAAGTCGCTGAGATTTGCCTTGACGTCGGCGAACACGCCATTCTTTGGCCTCCTAAAGCTTCTTCTCGATCCGTTGCACACTAACAGAGTCTGCTTTTGTCGTCTCCATCCGCGGATGCTGCCCTCATTTACGGCGAATTGTCGTCGGGCAGCAATGTTACCGATGTCTTCCGCAACCAAAAGTACTTTTCTTTTGTAGGCGACCGATGATTATTTTTGCGCCAACGCCATTGCCGAGCCT
Organism: Ixodes persulcatus; assembly: GCA_013358835.2. Classification (NCBI taxonomy): domain Eukaryota; kingdom Metazoa; phylum Arthropoda; class Arachnida; order Ixodida; family Ixodidae; genus Ixodes; species Ixodes persulcatus. The sequence goes on along the minus strand of JABSTQ010010314.1, from coordinate 1,057,636 downwards.
GACTATATGGTGGCGCCTCGGACATTGTGATTTTATTCATGATGATAGCTGTTTTGAGCGCCGTATTGCTTCGAAACCAAAACTACGTCAAACAGCGTTAGATCGCGCCTCATTGAAGTTGAAAATTTGGAAAAAAAATATCGTATTATATGCGGGTTTTTAAGGTACATCTGACATACACCTCGGCCGGCGCAATGCGCGGCGTCGCCCTCGGTGCCATCGTGAAGGGGACCTATGGAAGTTCGAGTTAACCAAAATTCGCGCGCAAAGCGGTTCGTCTTAAACGATTTATTTATTTTTTTTTTTGCATTGCGCCTATGGGAAACCAACCAAATGTTCTTACTTTGTTCGGCATATCCGAGAATTCCGCTTAAGCGAGTTCGCCTTAACGGGAGTCTACTGTATATGCATTCAGAGACTAAGGAATGTAGGGCGAAGACTTTCATGTACACGCTTCTTGCATCATGATTTGTTTTTTGGCGTCTTATCGGCCGATGCCGTAATGTCATTGGTGACGGAGGTGTACTCGAAGCCCTGTATGACTTAAACTCTGAGTGACAGTAGCAACTTCAAGTAAGGGTGGAGGACAATAAATGCGTCCTGAATTGTATATGGTAAAAATAACAAAAACAAAGGCATTATATTATGCTGGTATAAAAACATAAAAAAGACCCCTGAAACTTTTGTAACTGAAAGCTTAAGGAAGGGAACGTATGGCGAGTTTCAAAATCCTTACTGTCGCTCCGTCACCTAAAATATTGGAACTTTGAATCAGAAGGCTTCAACCTCAATAAGAGTCCTTGAACTCCACAGGGGGTTCAAAAAAGAGCTGATGACGAAGCAGGTAGCTTGAACGTAATTGTTCACACCTTGTGCCTCATGAATACGAAAACAACTTCCCCTGCCTTTTCAATTTTTGAACAAATTCTAATTATAAGTTGCTTTATTTATGTGTACAAGAGCGTAATTTATCTTTGCGTTTGCGGTATTTTTAATTCATTTTTCGAAGACCGCGTTAAAGAAACTCAGTAATACGCTCGAGCCGAACACAGCAACTTATACCTTCCCTGTCAAAAATACTGCCACTCTCGGAACCTTTCGTAATATAAGAACGCTATAAGTAACGCTCAGGTGCCATGCAAAATGTATATGTATATATATATTTTTTTTTTCGAGTCTTCACTTTTTGTTAAAACAAATGAATCGCGTCGGTGGATGAAACAGTTGCTTATAAAACACCTAACTGGAGACGGAACAATGTTTTACTGGTCAGACCCTGCAGTATGTGCCAAGTTTTGCTCTAGCTCCTCCAAATAAAAAAAAAACGTTAACTGTATTGTTACTATTTTACTTTCCAAAGAAATGCCAGTTTCGTGCCACACCTTTAATGCTTCAGTCCTACAAAAGCGATAAATAGCAACATACAAAACACACAAGCCTCGAGTAAGATCAGCATGCACGCGAAAGTAGGGAGTTTCTTAATACGGTACCTCAAAGTTTAGGAGCTTCTCAGCAGCCTGGGGTCTCGCACTGAGCATGAGCAAAACTTCTACGCATGCGGAGTGCGACGTCCCAAGCTGCTTGGGTGACCCAAAGCCTTGGAGCAGTGTATTATAAAACTCTCTAGTATATTCGCAGATGTGCAACCTCTCGGGCTTGCTTCACAATGCCGAAAGAGTGCAAGCCTTCCAAAGACGTACCTTCGAGTGTAGGCTGCACCGGATAGAGGCTTGTTGGTGTCGGCTGTTCCTGCTTGTCAGTGGGACTACCTCATATCAACGCACAAAATTCTCGCAACAACCTGCGTCCGCCTCAATGCATCTCTAAGTCGACCATCACGGCAAGCAATTCCAATGAAGTAGGACACTTAAGTGATCCTGGCCGTGCAGAAACACCATCTTCGAGGCAGCCATGGTCGCCGTGATGAGAGGCGTCCGGATTGCGAGGATGCTATGCTTTGTCGTGCTTTCCATTGGCATATATGCCGAGGTGCCTCTACGGACACCGTGCTACCTTCCTCCAAGGTCCTGGCGCTCCACAGTCACGGATATGAATGCAAAAGTGCCAAGGAGAAGCCGCCAAGGGAGGAGACAATGAAAGCACGCCAGTTGTTGTTTTAATTTCTTTTTATAACGCCCCTATACTTCGTCTTTCCCTACGATAGACTAAAGGCAAAAGCTACGAACCGCCAGATCCAATCACCAGCCACTTAGAAATTGCGTGGTATTTCGCTTTGATGCACGTATCGGTGCCCGCGTCCCCTACCACTGATGGGGATAGGCGGACAGTGGTTCGAATCGAATAGCACTGAGTGACTCATAAATTTTACATTGCAAGGAAAGCCTCGACATACAGGCTCTTTGCAGTGTCGAATCTATAGAAATGATACAGCAATTATTTTTTTTTATTCGGAGCATTATTCGGTTTTTTTTTATCAATGTTAAGCATGTCATAGTTTAGCGTGGAACGTGCTTGGACCTGGCGGCTCGTGTCTTTGGCCTTTAGCCCATCGTAGGATGAGACGGAGTATAGCATCAGAGAACAGGGCGTTTCCTCCCGTTGTGTTCTACCTCCTCCGCAGGGACGTATCCAGGGGGCGGGGGGGGGGGCAATGGGGCCGGCCCCCCCCCCCTGTAATCTTTCATTTTGCTGGGGCCTCCTCTCCCTCTCCCCCTCATACAGCATTTTGTCCTGGGCGCCCCCCCCCCCCCCAATCAAAATCCTGCCTACGTGCCTGCTCTTCTTGACCTATCATTAAACGTGATACATATGCGAGTATTAACAGGGCAAGTGAATAACAATGGCAAGAATAAGTGCGCGCGGACTTACTGAAAGGTCTAAGATAAAGTTATTACAAGTTCTAAAAGTAACCATCTTGTTGCTTATGCAATATCAATTCTAATTACCTTCAGTCCATTGACTTCATCGTCAATCCGGTCACGCAAGCTGTTCTTTGTGATAGCTATACGTAAACTACAAGATTGATTGCTTGTGCGTTTACCACTTTACACTATAGCAGAGAAGCGCCCGTAAAAGGAAACAAATAATGATGTGTTGCGCATTACCGAGTCTGATCGAGGAAATTAATACTTTTCAGCTCGCATAAATAAACTACGCATCTCAAAAATCTGAAACTTTAGAGGGTGTGCAGCTAGCGGTGGTAATAAAGTTCGAAATTTGAGCACATGATGGTTCCACGATCTAAAGATTACAAAAGAAAAACCAAATTTCCTTGCGAGCCGACGTCAACCTGCTTAATGTTATTCCAAAAATACCTTTGACATGCTGGGCGCCTGTAGCATTTATTTCAGTAAAAAACACTTGTCAGCAAAAAATAAAACAAGGTCGTCTTTCTTACTAAAAAATGTTTCTCCTGGGAAATAGATCTGTGGCTTTTGGTGTCCCCGATACCAATGGGTAGGGATGTGCAAACTGTTCAAATTTAATAACACTGCGTAATTCGTGTCCATCCTAGTGCACGCAAAAGCCAAGACATACCGACTCTCTCTGCAGAGTTGAAGGTAGAAATAACGCAGCGCTATTAGACTAAAGAACTATTCAGACACCTCTAATACTGACTGCCGTCCAACCAACGTAAAAAGATATAGGGGAAAGAAAATCTGTCCGAACCATATGGCTTGCCTATTTTTAGGAAACAGTCTCTTGTGAGAACAAAAAATGAATATTTTCTAAGAAACAAGGCAATTGACTTGCTTTTTTTACGTCTTACCTGAGTAAAGCAGGCATATTCGCTGTGCCAAAAACCTTGTGTGAAAAATACATCCAGGAACCCTATGTAGGGGTTCCATGAGTCAGCACAACCTTACGATTACTACGATCAAAGTGTTCATCTTTATTTTTTCTCAACATTTTGAAATTCAAAGGTTAAGGAACAAAAAAGTGGACAACAGACACACAACTTGAGGTTCTACGTAAATCCGTCGTCCACTTTCTTGCTTCCATGAGTTTCGGGTGTTCAAGATGTTATAAGTTCACCAGCTTGTCTGCTTGTTCTTTGTTATTAAAATCACCCTCTTTATGCCTAGAATGTACGTCACTACATCCTCAAGAGCACAAAACAAGGCAACGTCCCATGGTTTTATTTCGGCACTTCTTGTTCTGGCGCTTCCTCGAATGAAGCAGACAACGCAGGTTTGAAGCCAAAAACATATGTCCACATCCGACAAATTTCAAAAACATTAAAAACAACTTTGAGTCCTTTGAACGACGTAACTGAAACAGTGCAGATTCTTCAGGGTGCTCTTGGTGCCAGTTCTCTTCAACCAATAGGAATATCTCCCTCTCTGATGGGATAAAAGCCGGAATGACGAGTAGGCTTGGTCTGACGAGTAGGTTTGGTCGGACGAACACGTCTAGTGGGGTTACGGCCGGGGGATCGCACCTGTCCTTTTGCCGAGGTGATGCAGAGGGCGACGACCAGCACTACGCCAACAGCAGAACCTAGACACGAAAATATTTCTAACAAATTTAGCTGGTACCATTCTAAGCACTTGTCTCATTCTTTTGTTTTCATACTTTGTCGGTTTTATAGTCACACGTGATCACAGATAACTTAGGAAAGGCAGGGCGTCGTTTCGAGTCCAGTACATTCAATTATTTCTCCAGAGCCAACGAGATTGCAGCATGAGAACGTCGAAGATCGAATCGCGAAGCGAAAAGAATAAACGTATAATCCTTGCGTTTTCTTTTTTTCTTTTTTTAAGCTCTCGGTGATTTTACAATAAAGTAGGCACTTTCCCGCGGACCGTTTTTGAAATTTAATATACTCCGTTTCTTTTTTTCAAAGTCGAAAGCAATCAAGGATGACTTTTTGTTCCCTAATAGTATAGTATTCCGTTTGGTGGCACGCCAAAACTATAGTAACGGAAAAAAAAAATATATATATATTGTTTACCCGATATTTGAAGAAACTTTTTAATTATAGCTGCCTCTCTTTTTTTTTTTTTTACTATACTCATTCAGAGATTAAGAAACGCAGGGTGTGACAATTTTTCTTACGTGTCTTTACTTTGTGATTTGTTCTCTGGCGTCTCTTTGGCCAATGCCGCAATGCCATTGGTTTTGGAGCGATTCTCATTTACTTCGGACTCGCCATCCGCTGGGTTTTTTAAGTTGCTAGGGACAATAGCAACTCACGTAACGGGAGAGGGCTATAAAAAACGTATATCTTGAACTGAACATAGCAATACTAAAACACGAAAGCATTAGATTGTGGTAAAAAAAAAAACATTAAAATAAATTAGCTGGAACTCTGGTTGCTGACAACTTAAGAAACTGAACGACTGGTGAGTTTTACCTGGGTCAGCCGTTCAAATTTAAAGGTTATAATAATCGCTGCATTAGCTCGCAATCTTGCGCTTATCGGCGTGCTCTGGTTTGCCGACCTTTTAAAGGAGTTCGTTCTGTAGGTCTTTAACGTGCCCGTCTGACCCAGGTATAATGTTGCTCCGTCCCCGAAGAGGTTGAATGAATCCTTCGAAAGTTTTAGGAAACCGTTTTTTTTTTTTTTTTATATATCCCATATGGTACGATGGGCCCCCCGGTGCGAACTGCGGTAGCACATGCGCAGTTCGTATCGGGTTGTTCATCGTACCGTACCGGATGTGAAAAAACGGTTCCCTAAAACTCTCTATTAGCCGATGAGAACACCAATGAACATATCACGAATCTCCAAGCGTAAACGTAACAAGTCAGGCTCTGCGTATTTTAAGGACGAAAACCCCTTTCTTGTTTTTCTTTTTTTCAATTCGGGAACGATTTTTAATCTCGAGCGACTTTATTTCACTCTACAAGAACGCAATTTTTTCTGCATTTATTTCGAATTCTATTATTTTTGCAAATACCGTACAAGGAAATCTCAGCGCTCAAGCCAAGCACAGCAAATTACACTCTTCCTTATTCAACGTTAAACGCGATAAATCTGTGGAGAATCAACGGTCTATCTGAACAACCACAATGAGGATAACATTACGCTCGGACCTCTGAAAGGGGCCATCTATTAAATTTCGTTAAATATTTTAAATGTAAATATGTTGTTGCTCGCACTAACAATTCCCATCTAAATTGTCTCGAGGCCAACGGTAGCCACCATCACTCTGGTCACGCAGACCGTTCTGTGTGGTACCACTATTCAAAAAACAGGACAATTACTTTTGTGTTGACCAGCGTACGATTACGTAGAGAGTGTCTGTGAAGTGTAATGTGAAGAAGGGTGTCCACCCAAAACTCTGTGTATTCCTTTTCGTCCAGGTCCTTTTCGAGCGTAGCACAAACATATGTCTTTGGCGAAATAATGATATGTTTGTAGAAAGTTGACATAGTTTCAATGCAACTTGGCAAAGAGGAAATGCTACAAACCAAGCGAGCCTATCAGAATTACGGGGTTGTAGCACGTGACAGCTCTCCGCAGGGGGCGTGAGCTCCGATTGTACAACGTCTCTCGCTACGACGCTCTGATTGGCTTCGCGGAATGCTGGAACATAAAATCTTTTTTTTTTATGTTCTGAAGTAAAGAGATACAGGAGCATTGCTGGTCTTTCAGGGGGTTTACCTTTGAATTGAATATTCAAGTTGCTATCATTCTGTGTGATCAGCCTGCGCTCTAAGAAATGCCTGCGCGTCTACTGAGCCGCAAAACACTCGAAAAGCCAATCTCTGCGATCTACGGGATCAGCTCAGCGAATGATGAGGTGGAACATCCGTTTAGAGCTAAAAATGAAGTGTGCGCCGTGGCATTACGCAATGCAAAGCGTCGTGCTAGCATTGCGTAATGCGACAGCGCAGACTTAATTTTGAGGCCTAAACAGATGTTCCGCCTCATCATTCGCTGAGAGGATTTCATAGATCGCAGAGATTGGCTCTTCGAGTGTTTGGCGAGTAAGTAGACGCGCAGGTATTTTTAAGGCAATACAAGCATGACATGCTGTTGGTCTTTTGGCACTGTTGAAGGCACTGTGTATTCTACAGAAAATAATAGCCTCCTTATTTGGGCTTATGATCAACTAAGCAAAAGCTATCAATCACAAACATAAAAATATTAAGTATTACTGAGTCCCCACCAATCTTCAACGGTAACGCTTTGTTTACGAATATATCACTTTGTTCCCAGTCGGTGACACTCAAAAAAAAAAAAGATTGCCAAAGAGGTGTATGTAACATGTCTGTTCAATGATTTCATTTTCACACTGATAACACGCATGTAAAAGACAAATGGTGGTACATTTTTTTTATATTCGAATAACAGGAAGCCATTTTCCGTACAGGAGAGCTGTGAATCCACAGATGTCTTCATCGTGTAAGGAACCTGCATATCTGCACTCGATCGTGCGTCTGCATGGGATTTCTCGCACGTTTGTGCACCTAGCATTGTCGTGTCTTCCTAAAGAAGCGTACGGCACGCCGCAAAAAAAACTCACTACTATCGCTACGGACATCTAAAGAAACGCAGGGCAAGGCGAGCCCCGAACAGCTTATTATCACTCCTCAGCCAATGAGATTGCGGCATCAGCTGATAGAAACGCCGATGAGCGAACCACAAGGCAAGAAGCGTAAACACAGTAAGCCACGTCCAGCGTTTTATGAAACGTCGTCTATTACAGTAGTTTTTTGTTTTTTTGTTTTTTTTTGTACGCTTGAAGCTACTTAGAGCAGTTGTGAAGCGTGGGGGTGTGCCAAAGTCTCCACTCGTGCAGCAGGCACAAGGCTGGTGACGCGAAAACGCAGATAATGATATCATGGGGTTTTTTGCATCCCCAGTCTTGTGCCTGCTGCACAAGTGGAGACTTTATCACACCTTCACGCTTCACAGGTGTTTTAAGTATTCCCAAATTTGACTGATTTAGGAGCTTGGGATGACGCTCAGCATGTTTCTAGCTGGAACCGTGAGTTTTTTTTTATTACTTAAGAAGTTAATTAGTACATTTTAGTCAGTTATTCAGCAATTTAAACAGCCTTTTTATTTTGCGATTCCTGACGTCCGTTATGGTAGGCACTTTCTTGACAAAAAGAAAAAGGTTCACAAAAAGCCACCTTAACGGTAGGGGTTTTTTTTGTTGTTTTTTCGCTCAAATTATTGCTATACAGGTGTGAGCCTTCAAACTCGTCGCGCAAGTTAACTTCAAATTCTTGGCAGTCGACCACTCCGACCATGACATAAATATTGCGTAAGGTATATTGGTGTTTCTACGCATTTGGTTTCTAGTGGACATCTTAGCTCTCAAATGTGAAAACAGAAGGGACTAAAAAATGGGAGTTTTGCCAGCACCGCCGTCAAGGTCAGACAGTACAAAAGGCTATTCATATTGATATACCTATGCTACTGGATACTTATAGGTAAGTGTATCAGTCGCAAAGGTCATAGCATGGCGAACATTGTTAGTCAACTCAAGATGACGAGAGTTATTAATATTATGTGCACATGAAAACATAATCCCCTCTATCTCTAACACCGGAATGTATATCGATAAAAGTGATGGTTATTTTTAAAATTTTATGCAATATTTTTTTTAGAATAGCCACAATCTTCGAACTTTTTAAGTGTTTACATTGACCACCTTTATATTCAGGTACAGGTTTATTGCTTTGTTTCCTGCTTAGAGCAAAGTGGTTAATTTGGCGACTGGGTTCATCTTGAAGTTTGGAAAATGCGCCGGAGAAGACAAAGACGAGACTACCAGAAATATGTAAGGTTTTAATGTTTATAAAAAGCTAAAGCGTATAAAAAAACACGTAAAATACAAATTATCTAGGAGTGCGTAGCTATCCTACTCAACATTATTTTTTCAATGTTTGTGCTCCTTTATTTAGGTAGGGCTACAGGTGCTTTTCACCTTCAAGAAAAAAATTGCCGAATTTGCATCTCGGAGTTCGTCTGCTGAGTGGTCCTATCTTCTGTTGCCATTTTCGCCGACAAGTTAAAACATGCAGCGCGTTCCTCCTTATGGTTACGCCTCTGATTTCCTTATTCGTTCTTCGGCGCTCTTATCTTCTAATGCCGCCATCTTATCGACTGCAAGAAGAAAATAAGATGCTGCGTTTGTTAAGCTGTAAATGAGTTAAGAGACAAAACACTTGTGTCAAAAATTCATCCTGGAAGCCTACGTAAAGGTCTTATGAGTCATTACAATCTTACGATTCCTGCGATCATAATGTTTAGCTTTTTTTCAACATTTTGAAAACAAAAGGCGAAGGAACAAAAAAGTGGACAATACCCTAACCTACAGGTAAATGTGTTGTGCACATTTTTGCTCCTTTAAGTGTCGGGTGTTCAAGATGTTTGAAGTGCACCAGCTCGCCTGCTTGTGCTCAGTTATTTAAATCACCCTTTTCATGCCTCGAATGTAGGTAGGTCACTATATCCACAAGAGCGCAAAACAAAGCAACGTCTCATGGTTTTATTTCTGTACTTCTTGATCTGGCGATTATGTGAATGCAGCAGACAACGCAGGCTTGGGGCCAAAAAAAAAATGTCCACAACCGACAAGTTTCAAAAGCATTAAAAAACACTTTGGGTATTTCAACGCCGCGACCGAAAAAGTACAAATTCTTCCGGATGCTCTTGATGCCAGTTCCCTTCAGCCAATAGGAATATATCCATCTTTGATGGGATAGGGAGTACGATAACTTCCTTTGGTCCGACGACCCCCGGCGCCACCAGGTTTGGAGTTACGTCCGGTGTTACGTCCGGTGTTTTCTGCCTGTCCTTCTGTCGAGGTGATGCAGATGGCGACGACTAGCACTACGGCCAACAGCAGAGCCTACAAACGAAATTATTTCCACCAAATTTGGCTCGAAACTTTCTAAGCACTTGTCTCATTCTTTTGTTTTTAGATTTAGTCGGTCTTTAGTCACACATAATCACAAATAACTCAGGAAAGGCAGGGTGACGTGTCGAGTCCCGTGCATCTTATTATTTATCCAGAGCCAACGAGACTGCAGCATTTGAACGTCGAAGATCGAATCGCGAAGAGAAAAGGGTAAACGTAATCGTTGCGGTTTTTTTTTTCTTTTTTCAAAGCTGTCATTGATTTTACAATTAAGTAGGCGTTTCACGGGGACAATTTGCGAAATTTAATATACTCCGTTTCTTTTTTGAAGGTCTAAAACAATCAAAGATTGCTTTTTGCCAAAACTAGGTAACAGGAAAAATATATTGTTTACACGATATCTGAAGAAACGTTTAAATTATAGGCTGCCTCTCGGGTTTTGTTTTGTCTATACTCGTTCAGAGATCAAGAAACGCAGGGTGTGTCTCATTTTCTTCAGGTGTCTTAGTGATTTGATCTCTGGCGTCTTATTCGCAAATTCCGCAATGTCATTGGTTTCGGAGCGATACTCATTTACTCGGGACTCGCCTCGCGCTGCGTTTCTTAAGTTGCCAGCGACAATAGCAACTCGCGTAACGGAAGAGTTCTATAAAAAACGGATATCTTGAGCTGAACATGACAATAGTAAGACACGAAAGCAATATGGATTCTGGTAAAAAAAAAAACATTAAAAAGAACCACCTGGAACTCTGGTCGCTGACGTCTTAAGAAACTGAAGACATGAAAAGTAATATCTGGGTCAGACCTGCACATATAAGGGCCATCAGAACGAGCTCCTTTAAAGAATCGGTGAATTAGCTCGCGATCTTGCGCTTATCGGCGTGCGCTGCTTCGTCGGCCCTTTAAAAGAGTTCGTTCCGAAGACCTTTAACGTGCCCGTCAACCCAGGTATGATCGTCACTTCATCCCCAAAGAGACTGGATTATTAGGAAGCTTCAGAAAAGTATATATATATATATTTTTTACATCCCATACGGTGCGTTAGGCCCTCGGCAACAAACTGCGCATGTGCGAATCATCTGCGGTAGGGCTTGCGCAGTTTGTACCGGAAGGTTTATCAAACCGTATCGGATGTGAAAAAACGATTCCCTAAAACTCTCTGTTAGCTGATGAGAACGCAGATCAACGTATCACAAATCAACAAGCGTAAACGTAATAAGTCACGCTCTGCGTTTTTGAAGGATGAAAACCCATTCCTTATTTCTCTCTTTTTTTCATTTTTCTTTTTCAATTTGTGAACGACTTCTAATTTCCAGCGGATTTATTTCTCTATACAAGAACGTAATTGTAAAACGCAAAAAAGAATGTAAATACAAGAACGTGCAAACGCAATACAAGGAAATCTCAGCACTCAAGCCAACCAAAGTTGAAAGATTACATATTTGCCTATAAATGACGAACTGGAAATTAAACATCATTCTACTGGGCATTCTCTAGAGTTTTTATCAAGTTTTTTTTCTTATAGCACCATCAAATAACCATAAAACATTTAACAACATCACAATTTTTTTACAAATAAATAAATATATATATATATATATAATATTGTGCAAGACTACTAATTTTCGAGTCCCATTCGAGCAACAAACAGCAACAGCCGAAACCAAAGTAGGAGCAGCAGGCAGGTTAAAGTACCTTTGCAGGCTTGTTATCCCTCGTGCTTACCTCGCGAAGGCCGAGAGACTGCAAGCCGGCTTAAGATACCTTCGCGTGCATGCTGCTCCTGCTAGAGGCTTGTTGATGGCGGTGCTTGCTGTTTTTCGCTCTAGTGTGACTACTAGTTCATAAGAACACACAAACATCTCGTAATTGGTCTGCGTTCGCCCTCGATACATCTTTAATCCGACCATCACAGCAAGCATTTGCCAATGAGAAAGGGCATTAGGTATTAAGGCATCCTCGTCATGTAGATACTCACCGTCTTCGAGACAGCCATTGTCACTGTGTTAATAGCAGTACGGATTGCAAAGACACTAAGTCAGCCGACTTTCCGTTGGCTTATATACAGCGGCACCAAGGAGGACACCGTTCTCACCTTCGTCCGGGCCTGATCCCTCCTCACTACATGAATGTAGATATGTCGATAAAACGTTGCCTTGAAACGAGCCAGTGAGTGCCGCCCGATTCTTGTTTTTGCATGTCCGCTCTAATAAAAAAACTATTTGGCGCTGTTTCCCGATGTGTCCTCGCTCCTCCGCACTTGTTTTAATGGTGATAAATTTGTGAGAGTCTCCAGGGCGTCTCGACGACAACAACGAGAAAAAGTAAACGTTATATTCTCGAAGATTATATACATTAAACTTCAATATTTATTCAAAAGCCTAAAACATGTTGTTTCTTGCGCTATTCCCAACTCAGCTCGACTCCGACGATTACCAATGTGAATCCGGTCACGAAAACCTTTCTGTTTGGTAACTAGACGCAAGAGACAAGATAAATTACATGAAGCAGTGTAATAAGAAGTGTGCAGACGATCTGGTTAAGAAACATAATTTGAACCTTGAGATACGAAGAAAAAAATATTTCTTGACAGCCAGTTTTCCCTTCACCAAAAGGCCTTGAGAAGTAACCTGTTTTTGAGTTAATTGCAAGACATTCTCGAGCTTAATCCGGTGTTTTCGCACACTCGAGTGGGTATATTCGGTCTATTTGTGGTTACTACTCTTGAACTGTTACTCAAGGTCAGCCCTGGTAAAGTTTAACGGGTTGCCTGGCTTTTACCCGACATGCTGAAGTGCGAGTGGCATCTCTTGTAGAACCTTCAGAGGTAGAAAACTTGTCTGTTTGTGTATTTGTTGACATAATGATATGTGCCCCGAATGGGTTGCTTGTAAGGTTCAAGAGGTCTTATAAATAACAATAACGAGAATAAGTGCGCGCGGGCTTCTTGAATGGGTCTAAGGTAAAGCTTGTTATAAATTCTGAAGGTAAACATCTTGTCGCTTGCGCAATTTCAGTTCCGATTGGCTCGAGTTCAATGATTACCATCGTCAATCCGGCCAGGCAAGATGTTATTTGTGGTAGCTATACGTAACCGACAAGATGGATTACTTGTGCGTTTACCGCCTTACACTAACACGGAGAAGCGCCCATCAAAGGAAACAAAAAATGATGTGCTGGCTATTACCGAGTTTGATTGAGGAAATAAATGCCGACTTTTCGGCTCGCATAAATAAACTACGCATCGCAGAAAGCTGAACCTTCATGGGGATGTGCCGCTAGCGGTGGTAAGAAAATGGGAAATTTTGAGCACATGGCGGTTCCTCGATGCGAAATATACGAAAGACATTTCTTTAGGAGCCGATCTCTACCTAAGCTTAATATTAATCAAAAATAAATTTGACATTTTAGGTGGCTGTAGCTTTTATTTCGGTAAAAAAACACTTCTCAGCAACAAAAAGAAAATTCACAGGGTCTCCGATGTTATCCGTAAGACGGCTTTATGGCGAAAGCCCAAGCGCCGATCAATTATAGCCAGACACATGATTTACTTTGTTTCACGTTCCCTTTTTTTCACGTTCTCTTTTTGACCATTTTCGCTTTATAGTGACTTAAAACGAAAGAAACACAAAAGAGGACGAAACTGACGACACAGCTTTCGGTTGCAACGACAGATTTACTGGGGCGGTTAGCCGCTCAGAGCTCGACTTGGGGAGGCAATGGGGAAAGGGGGGAGGGGGATGAGGGGAGATGTAAGAAACACAGGGAGACCGCTGCGGGGGCGAACACAGCGGGCGGTCGAGATTCTGGTCCGTGTTGCCTCTCTCGTGGATGACACTTCGCGTCGCTTCGTGCCGTCGGGGGCGCGGCGGAGAGCGGGGGAAGGGGGGGGGGGGGGGGGGCCTCTTTGGAATTCATTGGGGAAGACGCAAGACGGACCAGAGGGCCAAGCGAGAACAGAAGGCGAGAAGAAGTAAGAACTGAAAGCGGCTTTCCGGGGTTGTTTTTGGTTTTCTAACCTTTCAGCTCTAGTGCCGCGGGGGCGGGGGGACTCCCCAGCCTCGCAGGAAGCGAATCTCTCTCTCCGATAGTGAAAGGGATGGGCTGGAGAGGTTTGTTGTCGCCGACTTGATTTTTACGAATTCTATTATTTCTCTTCCGAATCGAGATTGGTGTCCCCCTATGATTTTTGTTTGGGTGAAATGGGGTGTACAAGAGGGGCAGTTTCTTGCTTGGGCAACAACCGGATGCACGGAATCCTCGGGCGGGCTCGTGATCTCCCTCGCGTGTTCACGGAGACGGTCGTTGATACATCGGCCCGTTTGACCGATGTACTCCGCTCCGCACGAAAGAGGGATCGTGTACACTTTCTCTCGCGCGCAGGGGCGGAAGCAGTGGGCGTGTTTTTTAGTGCAGGAGGGCGGAGGTTCCGGATTGTTGACGCGCTTGCACATTCCGCCCAATTTGAATTTGCAGGTGAAAAGAACCCTGGTGTCGAATTTGCGTGCAATCGCACTCAAACGATGGGATGTGTTGTGCACGTAGGGAATGCATGCAGGGCGGGAGGAGAAAGATCTGGGTGGGGAATTGCGGGGGCGGCTCCCGGACTGCACGATCAACTTTTTGATGTTGTTTTCAATCAGATCCGCGGAGTAGCCTGCCCCCTGAAGCCTAGCCGTTTGGTGCGAGAGACTTTCCTTGGTAAGGTGGGGACAGGACTTTTTACAGGAGGAGGAGAGAAGAGATTTGACGATGCCGGATTTTACTGTTTTCGAATGATGGCTAGTGAAAGGAAGGACAGGTTTTTGAGAGCGCTGTTGAAAGGGCCAGCATAGGCCGTGGGAAGAAGGGGTGAGGCGGAGATCCAGAAATTGGAGCCCCTCCTGGCTAGGATTTTCTTTTGTGAAGGAGAGACCCCTAGCGTTGGCAGCTAAGGCATGCAAGACAGAGACGTCCGAGGTGGATGACGGGTGAATGACGAGGTAATCGTCCACGAACCTGAATATCCTGCATCCAGGACCGGAGCGAGCAAGACCCTCCCGCACCGCACGATCCACGAAGAAGAGAAAGATCTCACTAAAGATCGGTGCGAGGCAGGAGCCAATGCACACCCCCGACTTCTGGATGAAGATCTCCCCCTCGTACTCGACGTGGGAGGATCTCAGGTAGAGCCGGAGTAGGTCGAGAAAGCCTCCGGTGGGTATTCCGGACGCGTTCTGAAACCTCGTCACCCCATGCATCTCAATCGCCTCAGACACAGAGTTTAGAAGAGAGAAGAGTCCGTCTTAATTCTCATTAATTACTCTTATTTCTCTTTAATTACTTTTTATTATCTTTATTTTCCCTTAATTCGCTTTGATTCCTCTTAATTTGCTTTGTCATCTTTGTTAAATTCAGTGACTCTAATTCACCTGAGTGGTCACGCAAACGTTTTGGTACCTTTCGTGTCGACGACGTGTTTTCGCTCCAAGAATTTAAAGGTCGACTGAACGATGAAACATATAAGGCTTTCGACTTAATAAAACAACGTTCTCTTTCCTTCTGAAAAAATATTTCTCCTTGGGAATTAGCCTCTCTTTTTGGTGCACCTGATACTACCGGCTACGGATGTGCAAATAGCAGTTTAATTGTAATAACACTGCGTCATTCGTTTACATTCTGGTGTATGGAAATGGCAAGACATATCGGCTCCCTCTCCAGAGTTTTGAAAATAGAAATGACGATGCCTAAATCCGGCACAAGCCAGGATTTTGTTTCGGGGGGGGGGGGGGGGGGGAGGTCGCCCAAGACAAAATGCTGTATGAAGGGGAGGGGGAGAGGAGGCCCTAGCGAAATGGAAGATTTCGGGAAGGGCCCGGGCCTCATGGACCTCCCCCCCCCCCCCTTTCTGGCTACGTGCCTGCGCTATATGATTTAAGGGGAAACGGAACAAATGGTCCCGAAAGAGATGGTCCCGGAACTAATGGTCCCAAGCACAAACTAGGAAAAAATGGTCCCAGATATATATCGCCAATTCTGCGTTTTCGGGTAAATCCCATAATATTCAAT
The DNA here is from genome assembly GCA_013358835.2 of Ixodes persulcatus. NCBI lineage: Eukaryota > Metazoa > Arthropoda > Arachnida > Ixodida > Ixodidae > Ixodes > Ixodes persulcatus. The sequence continues at coordinate 1,041,803 of JABSTQ010010314.1, read as the reverse complement.
AACACTCGCCGGTAAATATTTTACGGTTTTAATATTTTTCTGGGAAGCTCAGAAATGTTCTGTTGGTCATGTAGGACGCGAGTAGAGTGCTTCAGTCGGCTACTTTAATATCGTAATAGAATGTAGTCTCGTACTTCGTCGTTATCCATGTGCAATTTGCGTCGACATTTCTAAATATGCCTGGTAACATTCAAGTTTGCACTGGAAGGTGAATAACAAATTTATGTGTGATTATTGAAAGTGCGTTGTTTGTAGCTATGTGTTTATTTATACTAATCTTGTTTTATTACCTTTACCGTGTTTATACTAGAATTCTACCTGTTTTAAGGTAATAGTATTATTACATAAAAAATTAATATTTTGTTCTAAGGCAGCTCGAGCACATAGGGAGAAGTAAGTTAGTTGACAGTAAATAGTAAGTTTAGTACCCCTGCCACACGAAAAAGTTATTATATTTTCTTTAAATGAAATGGGACTGAATCAGCCCGCGATCCTCAGTTACTTACGAGTGTCGCGAGCTGATTTGCCAACCCCACACTGTCATTCGATCGAAATTACATCCATTTTGCCATGTGGCCGGGGTATAATACAAAAATATCAGTGACTGCATGCGTTATCATCGCTTACGTGATTGTAAGTGGCACTTGACTAGTCGTGTCCGCGTTGACTACATCTTTACTGTGATTCGTTTTGCTGTGTCCAATAACGATGCGTGTCTATCCATTTCTTGGAAGTAACTCTGTATAAAATAAGCATTTCTACACTATTAATTGCGTGGCTCAATGCTTTCGACTTAAAACAATATTTTGTTCTCTGGACGTTATCTACGCATACCTCGTGCCATTTCATACCGATTATTTAGCGGTATAATATTTTGTTAGTGTAATAAAATGCTTTATAACCCCGTTGCTATGGGCAGCTTTCAATTTTGCTAGTAAGACACGCTTATGTGACCGGGGCTAGGAAGCTGGAGCCCAGGGCCACACCTGAAGAAGGGGGAGGGGAGCGACTTGTTCGGAACGTTCGGAACGGGCGACGGCTAAATGACAGCAGCCCAGCTCGTGACCACAACCAAAAAGCCCCCTTTCTTTGCACGCGCCGCTACTTATATAAGCGCTCTATAAATGATGGTGTCCTCTGGTGAGCAATAAGAAAAACACCACCACCTCAGTAGCGCCCACTACATCTCCCCTTTTAGAATCTATAAGTCCAATCGCCTTGGCGATCGAATCGCACGACCGTAACGTGTGCGTCTCAGCCGAAGCCCTTATTGCTGAGTCTCTGGCGATAATACTGTTGACCTGCAACAGGCGTAGACTGCTGTGAACTGGCTGACGGTTTCTTCGCCGACTGGCCGTTCGAGAAGGGGACAAGATGACGACGGTTTCGCTGCAGAGTTCCCCTGGGGTTTTCCACCACATATGACCGTGATCGCTGAGCGGGGCTGAGGATGCGTCTTCGGCAGTTGACGTCCTTAACCCACACGTCCTCCCCCAACTTCAAGGGAGTAAGAGGACTTGAATTATGCCGGCGATTGTAGTTCTTTGCCTGCTGTGACTTGTTTACGGTATCTTTCGCCTTGAAGTTCTGATGGCTTGGCAGTGCTGGCTCAAGTCGTTCGGGTAAACCAGAAAGCCGAGTTTGGAGTTGTCTTCCCATTAACAACTGTGCAGGAGACGCGGCAATTGACACCAGGTGTGTCTCGGTACAATAGGAGAGCCAGATACGCATCAGAACCTTTTTCAAACAAGTCCTTTACGGTACGCACCATACGCTCAACTTCGCCGTTACTCTGGGGGTTACCACGGGCTGCTAGTCTCGTGGCGAAATCCGTACGCCTGAGCAAAGTTTGCAAACACGTGAGATGCGAACTGCGGTTCGTTATCTGACCGCACGATGTCCGGGATCCCATGGCGAGCCATGGAACTCTTGACAGCCGAGATGACCGCTTGCGCAGATGTAGATCCGAGAAAGACTACCTAAAAAAAACTTGAGTAGTAGTCTACAATCAGAACGTAGTCACGTCCTTTTAGCTGGAAAAGGTCTACCCCAAGGCGCTGCCATGGTTTTTCTGGCGTTGGAGTCTGCATCATCGGTTCAGAGCGTACCACACGAGTCTCGGCACACTTGGCGCACTCGGCTACACGATGTTCGATGTGTAAATTGCAGTTCGGCCACCAAAGGCTTTCTCTGGCGCGTTCTTGACAGCGGCGAACACCCTGGTGTCCTTCATGCAGTAAGGCCAGGATGCTCTGTCAGGGAGCAGACGGAAAGACGATGCGGCGATCCAGGATTAGTACGCCTTTGTAGACGCTCAATCGTTCTCTTTCCTTCCAGTACGAAGCAATGTGAGCTTGTACTTTGTTTTTGCTGGACCAACCTCTAACACAGTAGGTTACTGCCATGGAACACTTTACATATTGCATTTGGTGCTGGCGGACGTCTTCCAGTCGACTCGCCACCGCTGGCAGCAGGTCTTTGAAGACTTCGCCAATGAAGAGTTCCACACTTCTTACTTCTTGCGAAGCTGGCGCTTCACAAGGTGCTCGTGAGAGAGTGTCTGCAGTCGCCAAGAGCTTCCTCGGTACATACTTCGCGTAGTACTGATAACGCATCAGCTTGATTCGCATGCGTTACACCCGTGGTGGCAGAAGCTCCAGGTCCTTTTCCCCAAGAAGGGCGACAAGAGGAAGGTGATCTGTCTCGACCTCGAAGTTGTGGTCCACGAATGTGGGCGTGGGTTCGGATCCCACTTCTAACACCGTGTTCGGAACGTTCGGAATGAACGACGGCCAAGTGACAGCAGCCCAGCTCGTGACCACAACCAAAAAGCCCCTTTTATTTCCACGCACCGCTCCTTATATAAGCGCTCTATAAATTATGGTGTCCTCTGGCGAGCAATAAGAAAGACACCACAACCTCAGAGCACCCACTACAGGGCTCGCTAGGCTCTCGGGGCGGGGCCCTCGCTCGGGTAGCCCTTTCTACCTTGTTGTCGTAGGGTGCGAAAGACCCCCCAGACAAGCGGCCTTTTTTGCTTTTCTTGTGTGTTTGTTGCTGGCGTGTCAATGAAGCACTCTGTTCGTAAATCAGTTTGACCTGATACAGTTGCCACTCGTCACCAGGCGCTTAGACTACTTTGATGCTCGTTATGTGTCTTGAATTTTTGGCCAACTAGCAAGTGCTGATGGCAAAATTCATCTGCGTCGACTACCCGCCAGGTTTCCCCCTGAAGACTGGAACGTGCGCGGTGCCACAGCTGAAGGTATTCACCGCACCAACAAAAACTGCGAGGCATGGAACCGGAGATTCAGCAGCATAGTCGGGCATAGCCATCCAACTGTATGGAAGGCGATCGACACTCTACGAGCGGAAGCTTTATGTCTCCCTAAAAATTGCTCAGGAGCCTGTCGGAGCGCCACCGAAGAAGAGAACAAAAACAGCGCTGGTCCGGATGCAGCGCCGACTGCAGACTCTCTCCACCCAGTACGACCAGGGAGCAAAGGCGATGGAAGATTTCCTTGGTGGTGTCAGCCGCACTGTTCGTTTTTGAACACCAGGTGTAAGATATTGTGCAGGTCTATATATGCCTTATCAATAAATTCTATCATTTCTGAACATCGTATCGTGAAATATATTTCAACCTAGGTAGTGCAGTTGCTGACCTAGTTAGAGGGACATGGAGGAACACAAAATGTGCATGGAAACCTAATGCCCCTATAAAGGCATCGAGCTCCGCTCGTTATGTGTGCTACCACCACGCGTCATTACGAGATGGAAGTAATTTGGGTTTCATGGCTTCAACGGTATGACTAGGGGTACTCATTTTTCGTTTCAAAAGAGCCTACTGATATTGCCGCGCGAGTAGCTGGCAAACTAACTGGCTAGCTAAGTAGGAAGCGTGGCCGTGCACCTAACGGTTATCGTGTTGGCCTCCCGCGCGAAGAGCCAGGGTTTGATTTCTGAGAGCGACGCGTCTTTTATTTATTCTTGCAATTTAGTGTTTTGGTAAATTCGAGAACTCTGTTGCACGTTCGAGGTCAGAATGTTCTACGCACCGAATCTTCTACGCCAATTGTTCCAGAAGCACACGTGTGTACAAAAGGGGCTCCGCGTGGCGAACCGGAGTCAGTCTCGCCCCAGCGTTCGATCCTGCTGTTACGACGCCATCGACAGCCGCGACGCTCTATTGTTATCTTATGTTTCCTTTTGGTTTTAGGCACAAGTTCGCCCCATTAAACTTTTAGTTTGATTAAGTTTTCGTCGCCTCATCAATTGTCATTCGGGACAATATTATAACTATCCTAAAACCCTTTACATGAAAATAGCAATAACTCCTATAATGTCGTACAAGGTCACTAAATTAACAGTATGAAAATACCTTTTGGACAGTATTCATTTCGAAAATATTCTGACGATTTTGGAATAAAATTAAGTGCAATACCCGACCATTTCGAAGTAACCGGCCTCAAAATATAGACGAAATCCTTCATTCCATCAGGAAATCACTAATTGCCGAACAGATAAAGTATATTGCATGGTATACCAAAGTTTCAAAACGATCTTCTAACTGGACCACTTTTTCCTACCTTGGACTCGGGACCATTTTTTTAATACCTTGGACTCGGGACCATTAGTTCCGGGAACATTAGTTCCGGGACCATTTGTTCCGGGACCATCAGTTCGTGGACAATTTGTTCCTACACCCACGATTTAAGATCTAATCTGACACCTCTACTATTGACTGCCATCCAACCCCTCAAAAAATGTAGGGGAGAGGCTATATGTACGAACCATATGGCTTGCCGATTTTACGGAAATAGAATCTCGTGAGAAAAGAAATCCATAATTTCTAAGAATTAAGTCAATTGTCTGGCTTATTTATGTGTTACCTGAGTAAAGCAGGCATATTCGCAGTGCCAAAAACCTTGTGTGGAAAATACATCCAGGAACCCTAGGTAAGGATTCAGTGAGTCAGTAAAACCTTACGATTAGTATGATCAGCGTGTTTATCTTTTTTTTTCTTCAACATTTTGAAAGCCAAAGGTTAAGGAACAAAAAAGTGGACAACACACACACACAGGTAAATGTGTTGTACTACTTTTTGCTCCTATAATTCTCGGGTTTTCAAAATGTTGAAAGTTCACCAGCTCGCCTGCTTGTTCTCTGTTACTTCAATCACCCTTTTCATGCCTGAAATGTAGGTCACTACATCCACAAGAGCACAAAGCAAAGCAACGTGTCATGGTTTTTATTTCTGCACATCTTGTTCTCGCGCTTTCAAGGATGCAGCATACAACGCAAGTTTTGGGCCAAAAACAGATGTCCTACCTTCGACCAATTTTGAAAACGTTAAAAACCACTTTGAATTCTTTGAACGCTGCGACTGAAAAAGTACAGATTCTTCGAGGAGGCTCTTCATGCCAGTTCCCTTCAACCGATAGGAATCCCTCCCTCTTTGATGGGATAGGGGCCGCAGCGACGAGTAGGTTTGGTCGGACGACCACCACCGCTTCCACGTATAAGGGGTTAGGCCGGGGGTCTTACCTGCCTTTCTGTCGAGGTGATACAAGAGGAGACGACTAGCACTACGGCCAACAGGAGAACCTATAGAAAAGAAGATATTTCCAACAAATTTGGCTAATACCTTTCTAAGCAGCTCTCTCTTTTTTTTCAAATTAATTTGGTTTATAGTCTCAGATACCTTAGGAAAAGCTGTGCGTTGCGTCGAATACCGTGAATCTTCTTATTCTCTAGAGCCAACGAGATTGTAGCATGAAAACGTTGAAGATCGAATCGCGAAGCAAGAATACTGAACGTGAGCCTTGCGTTTTATATTGTTTTTTTTTTTTTTTTAAGCTGTGAGTGACTTTACAATTATGTATGCGCTTTAACGGCGACTATTGAAGAAATGTAACATACTCCGTTTCTTTTTCGAAGGTCTAAAATAATCAAGGCTCGCTTTTCAATCCCGAATAGTATAGTACTCCGTTTGGTGGCACGCCAAAAACTAGGCAATGGGAAAAATATATATTGTTTACGCGATATCAAAATAAACTTTTTAATTATAGCTGCCTCTCGGCTTTTGATTTGACTATACTCATTCAGAGATTAAGGAACGCAGCGTGTGTCCCATTATTTTCACGCGTCTTTACTTCGTGATTTGTTCTCTGGCGTCTTATTGGCCAATGTCGCAGTATCATTGGATGCGGAGCGATACTCATTTACTCGGGACTCGCCATCCGCTGCGCTTAAGTTGCCAGTGACATTAGCAACTCACGTAACGGAAGTGGGCTATAAAAAAATATGTCTTGAACTGCATATGGTAAAACACGAAAGCATTAGATTCTGTTAAAAGGAAAAAAAACATTAAAAGGCACCACCTGGAACTTTGCTAACTGACAGCTTCCGACACTGAAGGCATGGCGAGTTATACCTGGGTCAGACGGGCGCATTAAAGACCTTCAGAACGAACTCCTTTAAAGAATCAGTGAATTAGCTCGCGATTTTGCCTTATCGGTGATTGCTAGTTCGCCTACCCGTTAAAGGAGTTCAGTTTGAAGACCTTTAACGTGCCCGTCTGACCCAGGTATTATTAGACAGATTTAGAATAACGTACACCATTTTAGCGCACGCTGGCGTTGAACTTAAGGCTTTGTTGAAGTTGACGCAGCGACGTTGAGCGCAGCGAACCAAGCGTAGCGCAGAACGTGGCCCTTGGATTGGCCGGCGAGCAGGAACTTGATATCTGGGACCAATAGGAAGCTTTGTACGTTGCGCTACGCCGCGTTTGCTGCGCTCGACGTCAGAGTGTAACAGACCCTTTAGTGCTTGTGTTAACGCACGCTACGCAAGAATCTTTTAGAATAGCGTTTGTCCGCAGCGACGCAAAAATCCAAGCATCTAGCGCTTTCAAAGCCACCAAGATGCAGTAACAATTTTTATTTCACACACGAAATGCTGGAGAGAAAAGCAAGTTGTTTTTTGTTCAAAGTAACGTTGTAAATTTGTTTAAATGTGAGAATGAAATAGGAGCGGTCGATCGGTCGTGTCCGCTTGCGTCGCCTCGGCAAGGGAGGTCTCACCTTCGCCAAGAAACGTTCGCGCGTCGCAAGCAGCAAGTGGCCGACGAGCGTTCCCCACCCTGCTGGGTCTTCCAAAACGTTTCGGACTCGCACCTCCGGTAGGAGTGCAATGTCGTCCTGAGCGCGACGTTGCACTCCTACGGGAGTGCAACATCGCGTTTTCTGAGTAGCGAGGATGCCGCCGACGTCGCGCTCACGACGCCGCCAACGCGGCCGTAGTCGCTGTCCTGGGAGCCGCCATTTTTTTAACTGTGCTGGCCTTGGCTTTAGCCAACTTCTCACCACGAATCCTTCTTGAAGAAGTGCAAAAACTCTTTGCACGCGCGAGCAATTTCTGAAAAAAAAAAAATCATACGCTAAAATAGTGCGAGCAAAGCGCAAGCCAGAGTTAGCGTTCGGCGCATGCGTAGTGGCGACGACGCTATTCTTTGCGTACGCAAAGCTTTAGCGTGCGCTATTCTAAAACTGCCTCCTGTTGCTCCGTCTCCGAAGAGGCTGAATCTTTAGAAAGTTTTAGGGAACCGTTTCTTTTTTTCTCATCCGGTACCGTACGATGGGTCATCCGGTATGAACTGCACATGTGCGAGTCTTCTGCGGTAGCACATGCGCAGTTTGTAGCGGAGGGCTCATCGTAACGTATCGGATGAGAAAAATCGGTTCCCTAAAGCTCTCTATTAGCTGATGAGAACGCCCATAAAATTATCACGAATCATCAAGCGTAAGCGGTATACGTCACGCCCTACGTACGTTAAAAACAAAAACCTCTTCCCCTTTTTTTCAATTTGTGAACGTTTTTTTTTTTTTTTTAATGTTTGGTCTACATCTTTATGTTTTTTGCTTACGAAACAACAACCACTCACGTTCACTTTAAGTCTTTGAAGCGATTAGTGGTACCGCGTTCATTCACGGTGCAATTACAAAGGAACCATCGCCAATGTCTGCTCCGAGAGTGACACAATCCATAACCCTAAAAATACCCAGATATATGATGTCACGCGACTACTGGCGTAGTCAAGTGATATCATAACGTCATGTGACACCATGGTGTCACGTGAAATTGCGACGTCGTCACGAGACAATGTGAAGTCACGTGACTCTGACGTCAAGACGTCAAGTGACAACACGAAGAGACCATAGCAGAGCTATCGCTGTCGCGGTTGTATAAGGATTGTGAATCCTTATACAACCGCGTTCGCAACCGCTTTGCGAACGCGGATCCGCTTCCAGTGTGAATGAGCCCTAAGTGTTCAAAAGAAGAAGGGCGTGTCAACCCATGGATCGGCTCGGAGGGACAAGGGAAGATGACGAAAAGAAGAGATGGGGAGTGCGTTCACGGAGGGCGTGCGAAGGACTGGCCGGGAGAACGTGCTGGGTCCGAGAAAGACACCATCGACCAGAGCAATCGGCTGCTCGCTACTACTGTCTGACCAGCAGCCTTGTCCCAGCGAGGACAGCATAGAAATCTACGCTGCCCGGTTTCCTGCTGCGAGAGCACATAGTACGGTGACTCTTGGGTCATCGACGGAAGTCAACCGCTCCCGCTCCTGACTGCCAGCCACAACCGTGGCCCGACAACGACACCTCCAGACACGAGACCCGCTGTTGCGCATGGTTTCAAAACATGGTGACTGTTGCGTTCCCCTTTCTTTCATTTCTTTCACTAAGTTTTCTTTTTTCTTTCAGTATAAGCATATGAACTCTTCATTTCTTTTGTAAATACATGTTTTAAGAAAAAGGAGGGATATGTGTCTATATTTAACCCTAAAGAACCTTGCTACAATTAACTGGCGTCCGCGACAGGACGAGACCTATTGAATTTCGGTAATATTATTTCTAACCTGCGATCACTATGTCATGTAGGGGTAGATATTTGAAAACTTTTTTTTTGCACAAAAATAGCCCAAATAGTATCATTTCTTTCAGCTAGAAGGTTGGAGAGAAACATTTCCTAAAAAACATGGAGCTCAATGATGTAGCGGAACTCGGGGAGTCGCTGGGGATGGACGAGGTGTCACTTAAGAAATGTCAAGAAGGTCACCTTTAGTACGTAAAGCAAGAGTGGGAGCTGGAATCTGAAGAATGGGAAATGCTATGGCAAGAGACGTACAATGGAGGTGACGGAGATTCCTTAGAAATACAAAAATGTAAAAGAGAGACGGCTGCACTACTGTCGCGTCTTCAGGACGAGTCTCATAGCCTGAAAGAGATGAAAGGACTTTTGGAAGCCATAGCGACAGCTCAAGATGTGATGGGCGCATCAGTTGAAGAGTGATATGTGGATGAGAAAGTTGATGGTGACTCGATAACAGTCCCCCCTACCCTGAGTACAGACACAGAGGCGCCTAACAGGGAAATGAGATTACTCGAAGAGGCTTTGAAACCTTACGGAGGTTTAAGCTGCACCCCAGAAACGTTGAAAACTGAGATGCCGAGTGTGGAGGACGCAACCAATCAATTGTGGCTGAGGCTTCTAGCCAGTGATGTTTCTGAACCCCAAAAACGAGATAGCGGCGAGAGGTCCAAAATAAAGAAACGTCCGACTGAATCTCGTCGAAGGAGACGCAGCGTTGTTCCTGCAAAAGAACTACGGAGGCAAGTGTCTCACGTCGTACAGATCAGAGGAGGCCGAAGAGCGCGCTTTAAGGTACGCAAGCTTAGTCGACGAACATGAATCACTGGGCTGAGACAGGAAGCGTGCAAGATAAGCAGGCGTCAAAGAAGAGTGGTCCAGAAGATGCGGAAGCAAGTTGGGATACAAAGACAAACCGGAAGCACTAAATGCTCAGAGGTTGAGTCTGACCCTGCTGAGGCTAACCTAGCTCAGATTGAGTGTGACGCCAAAACGCGGTCAGGTCCCACACCGGGATGGTCAGCTAGAAGGCCCAGGTTAGGCGGTTAGCTAATTAACATTTAGAAGGTCAATATAATACTAAAATTTTGACCGTACGTTGTACCCTGCATGTCTGAAGCGTTTGAAGCAAGTCATATGCTGCTTCGTTTTTGTTTGTTTTTCGCCTTTTTGATTTAGCACTTTTGTCTTTGCGATTCCTGTGTTCTATTTAAACTTGGACTTGTCAAGTGAGTTGTAAGCTTCAAATTTTCGAACTTTTGTGATGATGCTTGGCTACTTTGAGGCCAATAATTTGGAAGCAAGTTTGTGATTTTTCGTTTTCTTTTATTCTGGGACTAAGCGTCGAGTAAGAGCTAGACTACAGTATGAATTTAAGTTGCTTTTAAACAGTTCTTTCACTAGGGTTCGGTGTCACGTTTTGCGCCTCTCAAACATGTCGAGTATTTTCTTTTGTTTTTTTTTTCTAAGGAGGTATTTCTAGTGATTTATTGTCTGTAATATTTTCTTTTGTGAAAGCGCTATCAGCTCTTAGGATTATTATTTTCTTTGCATGAACGCGAAGCATGACTGTTCTGTGTACATCTGGAACTCTCTTGAGAGGCACATCATCGACGGTTTGTGGTTTCCTTTCTTATGAAACAAAAACTTAAGTGAGGGATTGTGTGATAATGTTCATGCTGAATGGTCAAAAAAAAGGAAGACGACTGAAGAAGCACGAGGAAAACGGCACGAGACGTTCGAGGAGGGACAGCCAGCGACCGACAGCTAGGTCATGGCACTCGGGTAAACGGCCCGACCAAGCTGGGTTGCAAGTCGCTGACAACCAGGAACCCACCGGACCAAGTCTCCAAGGCAGCGGACCATAGAAACCTCCGTTCGGGGAAAGCCCGGCAGTCACCGACACAGCCGCCCACCTATTCGAGCTCCGTTTGAACTGAAGTCGTACGAGCAACCCAGGACACTCGACGTTGCACCGTGAGCCTCCAAACTTCATTCTCTCTCCGGCACACAGAAACTCGAAGACTGAGGTTTAAAGAGTAACACCTAAACCGGAAGAAACAAAACTGAACGCTGCCGTTTCTGCTGTAAATATTTTGTTCTTTTTTTTTAATCTTATTTTGTTCTATGATTAGCTTCTTTTCTATGATTACAAATTGCTGAAATTCGATTCGGTCTCGCCTTTGATTATCTTATCATCTTAATTTAACACGAACTAACAAACCCCGTGAGCCATGGTTTTCTATATAGCAAGATATTTGGGAAAGATCTCGTTATTTCCCAGAGTAAAAAGACGCGCTTGGTGAGCCCTTCTCACTTCTCCCTGCTGTCTTGACGTTAGAAGTAACACTGCGCTACTTGATTGGAAAACCATTCGAGCACCTTTACTATACTGACCTCGGTCAAACCCATACAAAAGAAGGCCTATGAGACAAAATGTGGGCGGATCATACGGCCTGCCGATTCTTGGAAGCAGAACATCGTGAGAGCAAATACGTATTGTCTAGGGAGTAAGTCAATTGTCTTGCTTATTCACGTGTGCTCTAAGTAAAACAGTAATCTTTGCTCTGACAGAAACTTTGGCTACAAAGTGCATACGTAAGCCATTGGGGATCAATAAAGTTGGCCAATTGAACGGCCAAAGCTGACAGTGGATGGATCATGCCGTGAATCAAGCTCTAGGTACTGGCTTATGAGTCGGCAGTCTTTGTTTTTTATTACTAGGATCCAGCAGTGTACTCAGGGAAGGGGCTTATGGGGCTTCAGGCACCCCACTCCCCATGATATCCTACCGACCCTATAGTATACACATGCATGTTGAACTACCCCCTCCCCCCACGCACACACACTAAAAGTCATCAACATCGCAGGCACTTCAACACCACCCTCCCCCCCCCCCCCCCCCCCCCCCCCCAAAAAAAAAAATACGCCTGGCTGAGCCAATTCCTGTGATCTTCGTGTACACACTTTTGTTGCGTTGTGTTCGGGTCTCTGAATTCACGAGAGCACCGAGCAGAGCAAAATTCTATGTTTTTATTTCTGCACCCATTGCTATATCGCATTTATGAATGCGGTAAACAACACAGGCGAGGGCTGAAAATAGATAATTATATCTCTGAAATTCAGAGACATAAAAAAAACATTGAGTCTTTTGATCCTGGTGTTTTCTTGGAAAAGAGCGGCCCTTTCAAGGATGTTTCTTATTGAGGTTATCCATTCCTGTGTGGACGACCTCCTCCTCCTCCTCCAGGTCGGAAGGGACCGCCACCACCTCCCCCTCCAGGTCGGAAGGGACCGCCACCACCTCCCCCTCCAGGTCGGAAGGGACGACCTCCGCCTCCGCCTCCTCCTCCAGGTCGGAAGGGTCCACCTCCGCCTCCTCCTCCAGGTCTGAAGTTGACACCACCGCCTCCCCCAGGTCTGAAGTTGCCACCAAGTCCACGCTGTCCAGTAGTGGAGGTTATGCAAAGAGTGACGACCAGCACTACGGCCAAAAGCAGGACCTGGACAAGAAAGAATGATTGCGAAGAGTTCGGGTTGGCCCTTTATATACTTTGTTATCCTGTAATTTGACAAAGAGAGAACACTACGGCGCCCTCGGAAAAATCAAAGTGACGGAGGCGAAGCACGTGACAGCCCTTCCTTTGTGTGTCAAACACGTCTCTTTCCTTCCTCTAGAAACGTCGCCTGCCACTCAAAATTCGTTCAATTTGTTTTTTTCTTTTTCCCACTCTTGGCTTTGACAGCACTAAGCGCAAACTAGTCGACTGATGTATAGTCACGTGTGTCCTTCCCACCCGCCGATTGGCTCACTGGAACCATAGGCATCGGCGTTTGCGAAGTTACGCTGATATGGTGTATATGCTCCTTTTCCTCATCTTTATGTAACAACTGTACCATAAAGTATTCGATTCCACGGAGATTATGAAAATAATACAGTACTATGTTGTTGTTTTTTTAGAAAAAAGAAAGCTCTGAACAGTCAGGGATTTCTGTTATTGTTAATAGTAGAGTAACGCTTGCGGACATTATTCTAGACTCCAACTAATTATAAGTGGCGCCACTCGTTTCCGAAATAGCGGTTATAGTGAGGGTCGGAGATGCATGTCGCTGCTGAGCTTGTCCAGTGTGCTCGCTTCACTGAGCGACACAAATTATTTCTGGTAATACTAGGAAGCTAGGGTGTTATGAGCGAAGGTCACCTCTTTATCCGGAAAGCTAAAACGGTGTTTAGCGTAATACTTACTCCAGGAGGCACGTTTTAATTCTTTAGCGAAACCGAAACTAACCTCTATTTAGGATTCAATTTCTTGCTATAAGTTTTAATTTCGAATTCTTTCATAACTCAAGATGTGACTCACATCGTAATTACATAGTTTAAATAGTTGTTCGCGCAAAATTTATTTTGTGACATACATGTTCGATTCAGGCACTTCAAAATATTTTGGAGATTTCAGTGTCCCTTTAAAGACAGGGTCTTTCATACACCTTAGAGGTAACATAGAATATTCTAGTTGATGAAAACATCAGTGCTGATATTTGTGCGTTCTCGCCAGGCTTTTCTCGCTCAGAACTCCGGACCTTTCAATGGGTTTTGTGTATTTAGATGATTAATTGCTTTAACATCATTCCCGGCACGAGAATGACAAAATAAATTTAATTTCTACAATATGTCCAGAAAACATATAAATTAATAAACGCTGTTCTCACTACAACAGCGCAAAGACGAAATCCGAGTCAGGCAGCTGAAGTGTGTGTGTGTGTGTTTTTATAGCAACGCGTGACGCATAGGACTATGTATTGCATCCAGTGTTTCACTGTTTGTCTATCTTGATAACGATGTCCGAATTTTCTATATGCTAAAAAGAAAAACAAAAAATTATACCTCCCTGGAAAGGCTATCCTGGTTAAATGGCGTATTTGTTGTGATCGTGGCGTTAATTGGGGCAAACATTGCAGTGATTTCTATTAATTGTAATAGTATTAAGATTCAGATATTTTAATACGCAATTTTTAAAGCTCCATTATAACTTGTTGCTTAGGATCTAATTTCAAACACGCGGACAAGTATGACAAAAGAGTGCTAATTATCACAACTGGTGCCAAATGCAGCATTTTTAATTGCCAAGTTATAAAATAAAAAATAGTCTAAAATCAATCAAAACGTTCTCGCTAATGTGAGAAATCCATGTAACATTACATTAAATGTGGGTAAAGCATATTTTGCTATCGAAGTCGTGACTTTTGACATTCGGCAAGAGTTACAAAGTCGCCGCCAAAATCCTCCCGGACCTAATGCGCCAAAATTAAAACAAAAATATATATATATATATATTTTTTTTTTGTAATTACCGATCTTTTATGGTGAATTCCACTCGTAGATCCGGAGCACTTTCCAAAATCCGCGAGGGAGGCAAAATTCCGCTCCGTGGGACCCGCTCCGAATCGACGAGGGGAAGATAAACTCGCCTTTTTGGAGCGACCTCCCCCACACCCCTCCCCATCGCCTCCCCCTCCGCCATTCAAAATGGCCGCTGCTCGAACTTGACCAGGCGCTGACTTGACAAGCCCACCAACGCCTGAGCCGACTGATCTTTCCGACGCAGAAATAACACGCGCGCGACACAGGCCGGGCAAAATTATACGTACCACGGCGCTCATGTCGCAAATAACGAAGACGTCCGCGTTCGGCACCGTCACATACCTTTCGGCCGCGTCGAAGCGGCGGGGCACGGACAGCGATTGCCAGCGGTGGAGTTCAGATTTCTGGTACGACTTTAATAAACACAGAGGTAACAAACCATCACTTGCACGGTCGTTGCCTAATCTCTTCTTGCTTTATTGCACGGGAAAACGCCGGCGGAGTGCCGTGTAAAAAGGTAAACAATCATTGGCTGCGGAATGAACAGGCCTAACCTTGCGTCTGCCTCCGGCTTTCCTGTCGTTCTTCCTTTCACGATCACAGATGTCAGCACTTACGATTTACCACGCTCCACAGTCCCGGCTTTGTATCCCTGATCTACGCGAGGTAGAAGCGTTCGAGCCGTCACAATCCCACGTAAACAACCGATGCACCCGAACAGATCCAACTCGACGACCCGTCCGGCCCGCCGACCTCGCCAACCTCGCCGCGCATGCGCAAAGGAAATCACGTGGGCCGCTCTGTCAATTTCCGGAGAGATCTGTGAAATCCCGCAGAGCAAGTTCGGCGGAGTTTGAGGCGCTCCGTGGAGCGGGCGTTGCCAGAGGTCTACGAGGGGAAGATGACCAGCTCGAGCCAGATCTGCGAGCGGAATATGCGCGCTCCAAATGGAGCGCTTTTGGAGCGCTCGAGATCTGCGAGCGGAATTCACCATTAGTAACATTTAGCTCTTTTCATTTTTAAGCGCCGTCGTTTTGCCAATCTCGGCCTTTCCAGTTTGAAGGAACGCCTACCGGCTTGCACGTCTGCTCACTGCAGCACGTTGCGTTGGCGTTGGAAGCCGGTGAAACAGTAGTGGGTATTCCTACTGCGTATACGAGCGAACGCAAGCGCTGTGTTTTTGCGTTAACGCGTGCGCCGAGCCCAAAATTGCGGTCTTGGATTGGCGCATGGCGATGAGGTGCACGCGCAACGTGGGGCACGCAACTCTTACGCAAACGCACAGCGCTTGTGTTTGCTTCTTTACGCAATACTAAAACTCTCTAGTAAGGTACAATCCCATACCGGCTGCAGCACTACGTTGGGACAGTGAAGAGTGTTGTTTGCGTTCGTAAATGACATTTCTCGAGCCATGATCGCGCGCAGTTCCGCCGTGCTCGCTGAACAGGAGAATCGGGGGACCCTCACTAGAGCGCTTCCCGTTTCCGCCGCGGGAGGGCGAGCAACGAGCTGGAGACGCGAATAGGAAATACGCTCTAAGAGAAGTCTCTGTTTTCACGTTTCTGGGGAACAAGAGGTAGCCAATCAGCGAATAGTAGGAGGATGCCCGCGAAGGACGAAGCACATAATACGATTATATCTAGAACAAATGCGACGTGCACAGGGATAGTGAGCAAGTAAAACATCATGCTCATTGTCCTTGCAAAGAACGGGGGGGGGGGGGGGTTATTATATTTTGATTTGTGTGATTTGCTGCTAGGCTGTTTGTCGTGACTGGCGGTTGCTATGGTCTGCGGGAAAATTAGCTTGCCGACCTTTTTCTAGAGTGAAGGTCATCAAAAGCTTTTTAACACCATATCGGAAAAAGACTTAATCTAAAAGTACCACTAGGCTTCCCTTTACATTAGCCACTTCGCGTAATGGCCGAGCGATATAAAAAGCCGATGTCTTGAATGGCATCTGTTAAGTAAAAACACACAGGCATTAGAATCTGGTGAGAAAACTTGTAAAGCAATCTCCTAAGAGCCTCGAAATTACTGCCGTACTATTCCTAACTCTAGTCCCTGACAGCATGAGAAACGCATGACGTGTTGATTCCTGAGCATCTTACTAGTATTCCCTAAACAAAGAGATTGCAACGTTAGCCGATAAGACAACCCAACAACGGAATACAAATGTGTGAATTGTGAACACGATGAGCCTCGCCCTACGTTTCTTGAGAATGACATTCCGTTCCTAGTTCCCTGACTTAAATCTGTGAACAAGTTTAAAATAAATGTTTATTTAATTTTGGCTACACAAACGCAATTGTTTTGTTGCTTTTCTTGCATTTATGTTATATTCAATCAGTTTTCCGAAGGTTGTGTCAGAAATAATGTATGTAATGCCATGAGGTCCTTTGGGCTAAATAAATAGATAAATAAAACTAAAACGTTCTTGCTGAACCCACAAAAAATTACACCTTGTCTGTTAAAAAAGTATAATAAAATTATAGGGTTCCAACTCACGCTGAGATGTCTTGCAGAAAGGCTTATTTTCACGTGCTTGAAATTTTGTAAAAACAAATGTGACACGCGTCTAAAAAATGAAATATCTGCCTATAAATAAATAGGTAAGAAAACAAAACTTACTATATAATTATTTCGGTCAAAATTCATCAAGATTTCCTTCTACTTTCACCAAACACAGAAGTTAAAAATAAAAAAGTACCGTTCGATATAGCACCACCCCAAGACTGCGGTTAAGCAAAGACGACACACACACACTCGGGGTTATGGGGTGTCGAATCCTCACCAGCTTGTTTTCACCTCATTAAATGCACCGTTCAATTTTTGGTGCGCAAAAAACGTGCATTCTTTGTAATAATGCCAACAACACTGAAACGTCGGGCAGTTAGCACGCGTTAACCGTCTGCACAAGTCGGAGGGGGCCATCACGCGAGCGATTGTCAATAGGGCGCTGCACCAACTATAAAGCCATTTTCGCAGTTCAAAAAATATCGGCGAACTGCTCTACTCACCATTTTGGAGACAGCCATGATCACCGTGCCGATAGGGCTTCGAATTGCAAAGGCGCTAAGTCTTAGCGTGCTCTCCGTTGGCTTATATACGGCGGAGCCTCTATGGACGCAACAGAATTCCTTCAAGGTCCTGGCAGGCAACCACTCCGGCTTTGAATACAAATGCGTCGATGCGAAGCCGCCTTGAGCCGAGCCAGTAAGATCACGACTACGTTTGCTTGAATTTTATTAAGGCCGTCTGACTTCAAAGGTATTTGGCGCTTCCTCTCCACGTGCTTTCACTCCTCCGTATTTAAACATGAGAAATGCGCGAGAGTCTCCAGGTCGTCCGAATAACAACAGCGAAAAGCTTCTGTAAGGGGCCATATAATAAAGTTCATTGTTGTCGGTTGTGCCGTTCGCCTCTCAATTAGCCCAAGTCGAAAGATTTCCATCGTCAGTCCGGTCACGCAAATCGTTCTGTGCAGTAGCACTACGCAACAGAGAAGATGAATTACACATGCGTTGACCAGTGGACACTTAAGCAACGAAGTTCCTGTAAAGGCATAAAAATAATGATGTTTTGGGTACTTGCAAATTCCGTTTCAATTACGACTTGGCAAATGGCAAACGCTACAACCCAAGGGAATCAATCAGAATTATGGGGCCGTAGCACGTGACAGCTTTCAAAGGGAGGAGTCAGCTCCAATAATAACTTATCAGGAAGTATCTCGCTCCGTTGTTCTGATAAGCTCGGCGGAAGCTTCCGTTGTATGCCAAAAATGAAGCTGAGGAGTCTTTCTTTGTGGATGCAAATAAACTACAAGATCACCTTCGACCTGAAGATTCGTGTTCTCATCTTTCTGGGTGATCAAGCAATTAGCACGACCTGCGCTGCTCTACGTTAGTCGTGTTAAAGGTACTTATTCTTTCTACGAAAAACATATTGCCACCCCTTTCCAGTTTTAGTATCGATTAAGCAAAACGAGAAACTAATCACGAAAATGAAAAAAAATCTGATGCTTTTGTGTCCGAACTTTTAGCAGTTTTGTTTTATCGTCAAATATATTATTTTGTTCCGGGTTAGTTACACTTCACTATAAAAATGATTGCCTATGACGTGCATACGGCATGTATGTTCAGTGGTTTTATATTGAAGATGACAATACACATGTAGAAGACGGTTGAAGTTACGGATTTATATTCGAATCACGGGAAAATATTAGACCTAAGTGTAGAGGCTAACTGCTGAATCACACACATGCTCATCATCATTGCCCTGCCTATCTGTACGCGCTCGTTTGTACGCATGTGATTTCTCACACGTGTGTGAACCTAATATTGGCCTGTTTTTCTAGAGGAGCAAGTACGACCCGCAGCAAAGACGCACTGCGAGTAGTGTTTTATCACTACATCTACAACTGTGCCCCCTGTATGTCTGTACAACTGATCTGCGGAATCAAAAAAGTAAAATAGGCATTTCACCAAATTTAAAGACATTTCAAACGATTTTTGAGTTGTTTTTTTTTTTCTATTCCTAAAACTGTACTATTCCCAAAACTGTAAATAACAACACCCCATTTTTTCACCTCTAGCGTCTCAAGAGGGAACGCCAATATGTCACGCTGCAGGGGTTATTCACTGCAGGCCATAATGAAAGTCGTTGTTCGCATCGCATGCTCCAAACTATCTTCCTAATATTGTCTGTCAACGATAACGATAATCGTAATTGGAGAAAATCCCACGTTGAACACGCGCATACGTGACTTCCACCCTATCAGTACCGTTGTTCTTGGCAGACGATAAGTGGGAGCTGGTCCTCAGCATGCGCCGCGAACTACATCAAATATGGCGTCCAGTGAATGCCCCCTACTCGAGGAGACTTCCATAATGACATCTCGAATATACGACAATCCTATTCGAGATGCTACAAAATGTATGCAGAAAGTACATCATAGAGTATTTGGGGAACTAATACGAAAACAATCTAAACTGCTGTCGCTGATGCGGTGGCAGCTTGTCATTTGTGAACCGAACTCTTGGTACGGACTCTATCAACACGCTCAATGCGCCGAGAAATTGAGGAAGAGCAAGAGAAGCGAGCACGCGGGGACATCAGAACGCTGAGGTCTGGTTGGAAGGATTAGTGGATGGACTCAAAGCTTTGTCTCCGCTGCATTCGTCGAACTTGTTAAAACGCGGAATGCCGGCGTCTGACGTTGGGCTTTCGCATTTGAACGCGTTCGACGAGTGCAGAGGAGGCAAAGGCAGCTAGCTTAAGGTCTACCCACTAATCTATCCAATCAGAGCTCGGCGTTCTGACGTCCCCGATCACTCTCGTCTCCACTCCTCCCTCAGTTTCTCGGCGCATCAACCAGTTCAGTGTTTCGGTTCCTAACACCTATGTATTCATTCTTCTCGCCTTATGTTTGGGTTACTCAATTCACGAGGCCGCACCACAGAACAACAATATGACATCTTTTAATTTCAACATTTCTCCTACGTCCACAAGCTCAACACACAAGCAGGTTGGTGCAAAAACCAAATCTCAACAGCGGACAAATTACGGAATCTCTTGGGAATTCCACTGAGCCTTTTGAACCTCCTATAAAAAAAAAGTTCGGTTCTTTCAGGAACTTCGCACGAAAGTTCCCATCAGCCAAAGTGACTCCGAGCACGGCTTCCATGTCGTGGTGCCTTGTTCCTAACTTTTACCAGAATCGTCTTTTGGCTTAGTTTTGAACATAGCCACGTATACTTCGCCAGGTTCGTTGAAACCACGAGAGGAACCTCTAGATCTAGTGGGGGCTCAGCAGGGTTTTCGCTTTCGGAAGCGGAGGTGACGTAGAAGATGACAACTAGGACTACGGCGGCCAGTATTGGGCCCTAGACAAAAGTACTGGTAGAATACTTTTATCAAGAGGAAACGAAAAACAAAAACAGCTTTACTAGGGTCATCTTACAAGAAAGAATGTCTGACAAAATTTGAATTTGATATTTTTTTATGCCGTGTCAAGTAAGCGAGGTACTTCTTAATACTTTTGTAATTGTTATATTTTCACGTGTAGCCATCAGGGATGTGTTTTCACTTGTTGATCGAGTAATACGTATAAGAATCCTCAGAACTATATTTTCAAGAAACCGTGTCCATTTCTAAGCGGTCACATACTTTTTTTTTTTTTTTTAGTTTTAACCTATACATCATCAAGTATGCAGTTTCACGGGAATAGTTAAGAAAATGGAGGATTTCGTCTTCATGTTCCAGAAAGACTGTAAAACAATCAATTATTTATTGATTTTCAAATATCAGGATAGCATATATGGGCAGATTTGAACTACACTTTTTTTAACAATCAGGTTTGCGGGTTCCCATTCCTGGAGGACACGAGACAACAAATGTTGGCGAATAGTAACAGGATAACCGCAAATGACAAAGTTCAAAATAAAAACAAAAAATTGCATGTGAGCAGGCACAACGGGCATGGCGTTTCACTATGTGATTGCCTCAGCACAAATCGCAGTTTTCGTATCTAATTATTTTTTACGAGTAAAAACATGCGCTTCGGCTGCGACCACTGCACACTACAGTCACCGACATCAGAAGAAACGAGAGAAGCGTGGCGATTCCCTCCCACCTGATTATTCGGCCATAGCAAATAAAATTGCGACATTGACCGATAAGAATGTCTCCGACCGAATCACGAAGCACGAGGCGTGAAAATAATTCCCACGCTGCATTTCATAAGTTGTCATTGACTATATATATTTATTGATGATACAACGGGTTCTCTTTTTCCGTTCGCCAAACCGATAATACAAAAAAGAGCAGTTCTGCGTTCACTCACACTACAGTCACAGCGATAGCAGCGACACGTGACGGCAAAGTCGTTGGGCATCACCGTCGCGTTAACGCACCGTGGAGTGCGTGAACAAAAGCGTTCGGAGCAAAATAAATGTGTGACCATTTTGTTCCAAACACTTTTGTTTCTTTTTAGTTCCGAAGCACTTGAAAGCGCGTCTCCCGGCAAGAACTTGTGGCATTGACAGTGCTACAATGACATCTTGTTATGGACCTTTTTTCTTTTTTTCCAGAGAGCACGTGGAGTGGGCATTGGGTACAACCATAGCCTCCTATATACTGACAAAGCCTGGCAGATCGCCACGAGAAGCGGCCGCCAAAATGGAAAAGGTGGAGCGGCAAACAACGGATGAGAGGAGAGCCCCGTGACTGGCGCCCCGCTGCGGCCAGACGCCGAGACGCAGCGTCTCACCGCTGCGGCGAGACGCTGCGGCGAGACGCGAGAACCCGAAAGTGTGTTTCGAGTCCTCGCCACTGCAAAAGTTGTGCGATGGCGTCCAGGTTCCCCGAGAAATGGCTCTTTGATGCTCTGTGCTACCAGATCCTCGCGCTCCAAATCTACGACCTGTCACTCTATTGCTCCGTCGTCAAACTACCAGCCTTTGTGAGTATAGCGGAGGCTATGGTACTACAAAAACTCCAAGTTTAAAGCGGGTTGTTAACGCTGTGGCGTAGCTCTGTGGTAACGTCTCCACTTCACAACCAGCGGACCCAGGTTCGATTCCCGTGGGAGGAGGGAGACCTCTTTCGGGGATTTGGCAACATCGACGACGGACACCCTGCGCCCCACTACACCAACTACAACATCAACGACGACTCCAACAATCAACGACCGTCGTCGTTTGCAGTAGTGGGAAGAGATCATAACAGCTATCGATGTAAAAGAACCGCGTCGTTCCTTCATTTATTTCTAAAAGCGCGTTGGAGGCAACGCACAATGAGGTGACCGGTTTACACGAGTTCACTCGTGTGTTTGAACTCGCCGTAACATCGAGCATATAAGTAAATTTGGGGTTATTGCGTGCCAAGCCAACCAAGACCATCTAGAACGTCTCAGCGAAGGACTGAGAATTAATTTCTGCCACCTGGGAATTTTATGACGAGCATCTGTCGGTAACACGGTGCCTTCTCCGCAGTGAGCCTCCGTCGAATCGCGGGCACCTTGGCCTATATTCGAACCCGCCAACTAGATACCCGTAGGCCAGCGCATTGCCTCGGGGCCAGCGAGGCCGGGTTTACATCGATCAATTGACTCTATTGTTGGTCCAATTAAAAAGGCATTCCCGCTGTGCATTGCACACTGACAGCTTCTTCCGCTCTCCATTTAGTTTGAAGACAGCCATGGTCGTCGTATCGTGAGAGGTTCAGGTCGCAAAGGCGCTTTGAATTTGAGTGCTTTACGTTGTCTTATATACAGGGAGCTACTAGGAGACGTTGCACGCAGCAGCTTCAAATTTTGGCAGCAGACAACACCGGCCATAACATAAAAACTGCGTAATATGTAGTGGTATGTATACGCGGTTGGTTCCTTATATTATTGAAGGGATGCTGAACCGAAATATGGATTCCACAAAACACGCGGCAAAAGCGTGCAACGGGATGCTACAAACACCAAAACATCACTCATACAACGATATCTCAAACGGATGACCGTATTTTTCAAGAAAAGGAGGCGCATTTGACAGGTTTGTTGACGTCATGTTTCTCCGAGAAGGAGAGGAAACGGCCTCGCGTCTTCTCCGCCTCGCCCCCTTGAGGGAACGAAGTGAAGAGAGGAGGAAACTAGGTACCTTGACGTCACGCGCCTCGTCGGCCCTGTTCAATCTCGACCTCTTTTTCTCAAAATACGGCCGTCCATTCAAGATATCGCCTCGCGAGTGGTGTTGTAGGGATTGTAGCGTCCCGCCTACATCTCCTGCATTGTTTTTCTGAAATCCAAATTTCTGTTCACCATCCCTTTAAGGAAGTTTTTGACAGAGGAGACAAAAAATACCACACAAATTTTTTCATACCATTACCTCCAAGGGCACGTTCTAAAACTGGTTATACGTATTGCTATAAATAGTACATGCTGCTGGGTGCTCATGAGGGGGAATATCAACAGCCAACGTCGTAGCTGGACGAGAGATATTTGTAACTAATTATAGAAGGCAAGAACTGTCGATCGTATACCAAGGCAGGAGCTCGTCTATACTTTGATTTATCTAAACTAAGTGCAAACCAAAGGCTACGTTCAACACAAACAGAAATGTGCAGGCAATATACGGAACGTCACAACGCATTCCTTGCGCTTCTTCGTAAAAGTTGAAGGTAACAAAGGCGCAGGAACACAAACAAACGATTACAGAACGACGCTGAAGCTTTGCCTTTAAGAGTGGAACGCGATAGCTAACTACAAACCTCCGCTCGTTCAGAAGCCGCGCAAGCCTGCCTGCGTGGCCTAGTCGGTAGCGTCTCTGTCTCGAAGACTCTTGGGTTCCAATCCTGCCTCCACCTAGAATTTTTCGGATTTTTTTTTTCATGAAGACAAATTATTACTTTTTAAATTAAAATCACTTGGGACATCCGGCGACCTTTAATTCGCATTACATGTCATGTTGGGTGGGACGCTCCCAGTAGCTGTCCCACCCGCGTTTCTCCTCGTCTTTGTTCCATAACATGGCGAATAAACTGCTCCAAAAGCGCAACGTCACAACGTTTTGAAGCGAGAGCTTTAAGGAGCTCGTGTCGCGGAAAATAAAACTATGCATCGCAGGGAGCTCAAACTCCGTGAGAATCTGACGCTAGCTAGCGGTTCAGATAGAACGCGAAAGTTTTGAAGCTGTCGTTACCTGGAACAAACGACAATTGAGAAAGCCTATGCCCAATATCGTCAAAAGAAGAATTGACATTGGAGGCGCCTGTAGCATTATTTCATTGAAAACAACTTGTCAGCGAGAAAGAAAAAAAACAATAGTATATTTCTTGCAGACGTGCGTCTTTTCACTTACATAAATTCCACGCTTGCGTCCACAATGTCAGCTCTTGTTTTGACAGGCTCGGGTGAGCGTCGGTTCATAAGGGAAATTATGTCTTTCTGAATTTTCATTTGATCCAGGTGACGTCATGTTCTCAAACTTTCGCGATCTATCTCAACCCCTAGCGTCACATTCTCGGGAAGTTTCAGCTTCCTGCAATGCGTAGGCTTCTTTCTTTTTTTTTTTTTTTTTTTTTTTTTTTACGCAGGCCGAAAAACAGTGTTTTCTTACTTTTTTTTTTTTTTTCGTGAGAACCTTGTATTTGTGTAGCCAATGATATCTTGAGAAACACAGGTTACTGTGTCCCCGGTTGTTGCATCGCGATTTTCTTCTCCGCATACTTATCGGCTAATGCGGCACTCTTACTTGCTCCCGAGTGATAAGTTTTCTTTTTCTATTGGAACACGTATATTTCTCAAACATTTACCAGAAAAAAAAAGTATATATATATATATATAATCAATTTTTACGCTTCTAGACTCAATTTAGGTACAGAATGTAGAGGAGGCAGCCCTCTAAGCCTCGCCCCGTGCTTACAAGGTGCTAACATGTCTCATTGCCTGGAGAGATGATTGACGTGTGAAAGGTTGAGTGCAAATTTTTATCTCCGTGCCGTAATAGTGTTTTAATCAAATATTCTGCTTTATGGTTTAGAAGCAAATAATCAAGATTGAATCGTTATTGTTTTCCGATGTCTTCTGAGATTGCTTCTAGCCGTTTTGGTTTGCAACGTTAACAAACATGCCTGCCGGCGTCTCCGGAGTGCTGAACTACCGTAGCTCGTTGAGCTTGTCAATTTTTGTGAATGCAGGTCGATTTGAGTTCACGCAGGTGTTTGAAGAAAGATCTCATTGACCGACACAGTTTTTAGCAAACAACTGTCGCAAGGGGGGATCGGTGGCCGAGTGGGCTAGCGCATACTAGCGCACACCAGCTCGGAGCACGTGGAGCGAAAGCTCGCGCTGCAGAACCCAGGATCCTGGGTTCAATCCCCACCCCTGCCCGTTTCGATCTGGATGAGCATCGTACCGCCGTGCGGTCATGTACCACTACTGCGTGGTGCACGTTAAAGACCCGAGGCTAGCGGTTCTACTGCACTGGCTAAATTTCTCACCTACAGAAGTGACTCGTCGCAACTTTGAAATGGCTGACCAACTACACGCTGTCTAAATATCCACACAACTCCAATTATTACACCTGTCGCAAGTAATCGCCTTCGGAAGCGCTATGCGGATGCTTGTTTTCGTGGATGGACTGGGCTAAGCCTTCATTTTTTTACTTTGCGCTTGTTGATGCTAAATAAAGATATTTGTTCCCGTAAAAGCGACCCTGCTGCTCTGTGAATTGTTCTACCGTCGTGATTGCGACCGTGGTTTCAGTACCGAGAAGATAGCTACACAGGAAAGAATTTGCGAGCCATTTGGATGGAGGCATCCGGGCGTTCGGCTCGTATCAAGTTAGTCCGAGTAGGTTCCCGTTATTTCACTTCAAAAGGCAAGTAGCTCTCAAGCTTTGTAGTGCACCTGGCCAGCCAAACCGAATAGTTTTAGGTCACGTTTTAATTGTGCATCATGACGCTCTCTCGCCTTGCTCGCGTATGCCTTGCGAAAAACAAAATAAGATCATAAAAACTGAAATAACTACAAATTTATTTGGTTGCGCTTTTTTTTTTTTCTCTCTCTGTCGCGTTCTACCGCACATCGACAGAAGCTGGCCGCTTGTATAGAACCGCCGCCCACGCATGACGGAACGTTAAAACGCCGCTTTCATGGTCGAGTGTTGCGAGCGTTGAAAAAGGTTTTTTTTTGTTTTGTTTTGTTTTTTTGTCGGGAGTGGAATAGCAAACGGACGAAGGCGAAAACAGACGCCGACGGGCAGCTTTTACGTCCGCGTCCTTCGGGAATGGCAGACTTCGATAGACGGTGGTGAAATAGGGCAGACCATGCCGGCTGGAGGCTGCCGTGCGTCTGCTCGCACAACTAGCAGGCGTTGTCAGACATTAGACGCGCCGGATGTCGGGAAAGGGAGACACCAAGCAGCCAAGCCAATCCAGTGATAATGAGCGGGGCAACCACTGATTTCTATGTCTACTTGCTGGATCGCGTTTGACCAGCCACGCCTATGGACGGGAATGCGGCCACGGTCGGCCATCTTTTTGGTAGAGTTATATCATCTCTAGCCATCATAGTAATATGGCGAATATGGCGGACTGAGCAATGGCGGCAGGCTGCCATAAAATCAACGAGCTTGAGTATTACCTTAGAGCGGTAAACCGGAACCCACAGCCGGCAGCGGAAATGGCACCCCCCCCCCCCCCCCCCAATTGCCACCATCTTGCCTGTTTGCCACATCAGTGATCACGTGACTTAAAGATGGCTGCGCCCAGAGGTGGGCCAGATCAGATTGGCCAGATCACGGTCAGCAGTTGGGCTCTCTGGGGATGTGTTCCAATCCTACTCAAATGGATCCGAGTTATTCCGGCGAATCAAGTCACGTGACAAGACAGGTGGACGGGGGTATGTTTTTGAAAGCAACGGGTACAAGACCTTTACCCAAGAGTGAGATAGAATAAATTTTGGAACACGGCGACACGGCCGCCTGGATGGGAGCCGAGCCGAGCGCGAGCGTGTGCGAGTTGGTCGGGGGCAGACTTGGAAGTAATCCATTACAAGTAACGTGATTACTTGTAATTAATTACTTTTTGAGTAATTTTGTAATTAATCCGTTACTTTTCTAGAAATGTAATTTCTCACGTAATTTCATTACTTTTTAAGTAGCGGATTACAACAAGTTACTCGTTACATTTTTTTGCTATCTCAATTTTTTTTTTCAATAAAATATGACTTTTGAATAGCGTCACCGAGTTGGGGCGGGGGGGGAGGGGGGGGCACATAGACTGATTCCAAGAGCTTGTGACGGGATCTCGGCAAAGAAAAAAGAAGGTGGAAAGAGGAAAACAGAGGGGGG
This sequence comes from Ixodes persulcatus, assembly GCA_013358835.2. Classification (NCBI taxonomy): domain Eukaryota; kingdom Metazoa; phylum Arthropoda; class Arachnida; order Ixodida; family Ixodidae; genus Ixodes; species Ixodes persulcatus. Next base: position 1,014,666 of record JABSTQ010010314.1, on the reverse strand, counting down.
AGTTGACTCTGCAATCCCTTAGCACGATAACAAGAGGAGGGCCCCGACAAAAGTAGACAAGGAAAGAAAACTGGAGTTTTCACACAGCTAAAGAGGTTTCTTAAGACAACTGAAAGGTTGCTTACACGATGCAAAAACGCCGCGTTTCGGTCGCTTTTTCTCGGAAAGAGAAGCCCCTTCTGAGCCTTGAGCACTTGATTCGGAGTGGGGCGAAAGAAGAATAGAAGAGTAATGGCCCATAAAAATGTCACATGGCACGGATCTCCCAAACTGGAACTGTGGGGAGGGTCTGCTGCGTCTGCCGTTTCTGTTTATTAAGATCATTATCGGGAAGTTTGTGCGATCCAGTCCCAGCCCGCGCTCAGATTTCAGAATTGGAAGGACGTGAATAAAGACATAAGCAACATCGTGAGAACAAACTCGAAGTTGACCTAATAGCTTTCTTTCGCGTCTTTTTCTTTAAATAAAAACAGTAGCTACTACAACTTCGTGTGCACCGAGGACGGTGGGGAGTCAGCCTCCCCTCCCTTTTTTGTAGCTTGCTTGCGTTTTGTGGGGGGGAGGAGTCGGAGTCGCTGTGAGTTCCGAATACGAGGCTTTACGGGACAAAACGACAGATGCCGTCCAGTTTTAAGAACAATTTTAGAACTCCAGTGCCTTCTGATGTTTTTACGTGACATTTTTCTTATATTTTCTTGTTACATGGCAAAGAAAGCATGTCCTTTCCTTCCCGTGATGGAGACTCGAGGTTTCCAGCTTTCTCGTCAAGTAGAGACAAACACCAGAGCCCTAGCTCAGCCTACAAGCGAACCTAGTGTCGTCTTGGAGAACGATACTCACAATAGTCACCACATCCGCTGATGAGTTTTCTGCAAATTTTTTCCGTTTCTCTTGCTTAGCTTTGTTTTGTTGTTGTTTTTTTTGAAAGAACCTCGCGTTCCCGTCTCCTTAGTAGGGTGTAGCCCTTGTCAAATCCTGTCTTTCTCTTAACTCTCTTTTTCTCCTCGTACTTATGTAGGAATATTTTATCTTATGAACTGTTTTTTTTTTTTTTTCTGCTGTTAAATATTTTGTACTGAGGTCCCGCCTCTAGCTCGCTGATCCACGGCTACAAAATACGCGAGAGGTCCCAGCAGTGAGCATTCAGCATGTCTCTTGCACTGTCACCACGGCCCTCCTTGAATCCAATGTTCAAGCTGAAAGGCACCAAGGGAACTGCAAATTTAGAGTTTCAGTGCCTACTCCGCATCCCCGAAAGAAAGCTTCTTTCATCTGCGAAGTCCACGAATTCAAACCTACGAAAACACGTAAAGGTAAACGCTTTTTAATGTGTTTTTTTTTTTTTTTTTTTTTTTTTTGTGGAAACCAGTGATTTAGACAATTTAAGATTTTTGTGTAGTTCATAATTTGGCGTTTGCATCCCAATTTTACACTCGCAACATTGCCTATGGTTATTTTTTTCAGCCCTAGTGTATCCGCTGACGTACGGCGTAAAGTACGCTTCGAACAGTTGATAAAGATATTGATATTTATTTGAGCTCAGGGGAGCCGCGGCGAGTTGCTGAGGGAGTTTACGCAAATCGTATTTTCGGAAATCGGCAGTTCATAATGCTGCTCCCCAGCATACCATTGTGACATTAGCGATATGGGTGTGCGATGCGGTAAAATATTTGATCTTCTAAAACGTGCCATACTCCGTTTCTACTTTAAGCGTGAGCGTAGCAGAAGCTACAAAAGCGAGCTGCGGGCTTTCAGTGTCACTGCCAAGCACGCGCGCTCGTGCAGTGCAATCACGTATTCAGGGCCGTTCATTTTTCCTCTCTTTCTCCCGAAAGATAGGAAAGATGAACACCCTCAACTTCGAACGCCAACTGCTCTTGATGCATGTGCAATAAAAACTAAACACAAAACTTAAACAACTTTGTACATTATTCGCGGCTAGTAATATTTGTCTACATATAGCTATTAAGTTACCTTCTTACCGCATACAGGGATACTAAGTGAAAAGTCGTGTTTTTGCATGTATTTCTTGAAGTAATTGAAAAGTAATCGAGTAAAGTAACGAAGTAATTAATCGATTACATTTTAAAGCCAGTAATTTGTAACGGTAATCCGTTACTTTGATGGCCAAGTAATTGTAATTGTAATTAATTACTTTTTACAAGTAACGGGCACAAGTCTGGTCGGGGGCGGCTGGTGCGGCGATGGCGGCAACGGCGGTGCGAGTCGCATTGAACCGCGATGATCGTGCTGTGGGAGAATGGTAAATCTCCATGTGTGGCATGTTTGGCTAGGCAGACGATGAACAAATAGAGCCGGGTATGCACGTATCGCACAAGATCTAACCAGGTAAGGGCAACGATCCGAAAAGAATCGGTCGTACATGTCAAACATCGCATGGATATCTCGCATGAAAGTTTTGCATCCTCTCTGCACTCGACCAGCTAGCGGAATGTTCATTGCTCTTAAGGATAGGTACGCAGGGCATATGGAGCGTCTGCGAGTGGAAGCCGAGAAGGAATGTGTGACTAGCGTAAGGCTCGAGGGTACGGTTGATCACGTCGGACGTATCCGGCCGATTTTCTTTTACGTCCGGCCCATATTAGGTTGCTATAAGTTGCCGTGCCCGTGGGGAACGGCACTGCTACCGTAAGTTCGCGCTGTGATTTGGAAGCATGGCCCTCGGGGCCCTGAGCCCTCGGCGCACACCAAGCACCGTCTTCATATACGAGGGGTGATCAAAAAGTTCCGGGACTGATTTTGTTGCGCAAAAAGTAAAGGCAGTACAGTGATGCGCGCTCAGCAGTCAAAGGAAGGAACCTTCGCGTCTCCTTATATCAAAGGGCGTCGCTCTGTGAATATTTGGAGCGGCGCTACACTAGTCTGTTTGACCACATGCACGAGCATGATGGCGATCTTTCCATACACTGCAAACCAAGGAAAGAACGAACATCAGTTATGCGTCAAACTCGACAAATATAAAATAGAGACCTGTGAAATGATTTAGAAGGCATATGTCAAAAAGCAGTGAAGGGTGCGAGGTGTTTTAAGTGGCACTCGCGCTTCAGGAACGGCAGAACATCGCTGGAAGACGGAAGAGCGGTGGGGCGACTTTATCCGCCCTCTCCTCGACTTCGGTGACGTTCTGCCATTCTTGAGGTGCGAGTGCCAGTCAGAACACCTCGCACACCTCACTACTTTTTGACATAAGTCTTCTAAATAATTTCAGAGGTCTCTGTTTTAGATTTGCCGAGTTTGACGTAAAATTGACGTTCGTTTTCGCTTTGGTTTGCAGTCTATGGAAAGATCGCCATCATGCTCGTGCATGGGGTCAAACAAACTAGTGTAGCGCAGCTCCAAATGTTCACAGAGCGACGCCCTTTGGTATAATGAGACGCGAAGGTCCCTTCCTTCGACTGCTGAGAGCGCATCACTGTACTGCCCTTACTTTCTGCGCAACAAAATCAGCCCTGGAACTTTTTGATCACCCCTCGTATAAGATCTATACCGCGCATACGTCCAACATACCTGATCCCCGGATCCGTCCGACGTACCTTTGAAAAAATCGGCCGAGTATGTCCAACGTATCTAAGAAATTCTTCCGGGTACGTCCAAACTACCTTTAGACACCGCGTTCTCTGCTTGCAAGGCGTTGGTAGACGTCTGTAGGTGTCAACACGGCTGAGAAAAGTTGATGGAAAGCAATTTCGCTGGTCAAAGTTCTCAAGACAGTGCTTGCTCGCTCGCGTCGAAGCTGGTGAGCGGTTTCACCTGAAACCACTTTATGACTCTTTTTTTCGGATACAGCTTTTTCCGGGATACCAGCAAGCACTAAAGCTGTTGCACCATCTTGTTATAGAAGGACTGGACATCCGCAGACACGAGTGCAGTCCTTCAATCACTGCCGGTGTCAAGTGCAGGAAAATAACATGGGGCTCACAGTTTTTTGTTCTCTGGTACAAAGCAGCTGAAACAGCATAATGCAGGATTGTAACTCTGTTGTTACAGTGTCTTTCTCCAAGCACAGCTGTTCCGGGGACGGCCACGTGCTGTCTTTTTGCCTGTCTGCTACGGTCGACAAGGTGGAGGCAGGTCGTGACATTACACGGACGGCTGGATACCGAAGCGACCCAGGCTGACCATCAACCTTCTTAAGGGTTACCCATCTTTGGTGGCTATCAAGCAGCCTCCTGAGTACGCGGTAGGCATCGTACTCACTTAGGTCTGGTGCCATTGCAGCAAAGCACTTCTGCGCTTGACGAGGCATGCCTGCACTACTGCTTCTCTTTTTATGACTTTCTCTCGGGGCTCTGTCAGCATCTTCTTTGACTCTTGCTCTTGTCCGAGCGGTCAATTGGATCGTGAGAGAAAATAGTCTGCAGGGACTACTGTCCCTGTCCAATATAGTGCCTTCAGCTTTCAGTGACGTCTTTCAGAAGCGACTACTAACAAAACTCTCCGCACTTTCTCTACACTGGCATGGATCGAAAGCATCCTCACATATATGTCACTCCAGACGCACTCGCGTAGCTTCCGGTATACCAGAAAGATATCTAGTCGAACCATTGCTCTCTTTTGTGATTTTTTTTTTAAACAGTTGCCCTTTCCTTGTCTTTTAGTGTTTTTCTTTTTTCTTATGTCTGTGTCATTTACAGAGTCATATCAACCACGCAAAACTTAATTTAACTTTAAAAGTTATGTAGACCTAAGTAATGGTTGGTTACACATCAAAATATCTGCCGACATATGTACACTGCTTACTCAATTGGTATGCTGCCTGGAACGCGTGTCCGACTCGTGTGTGTTTACCGATTCTAAAAAAGTGGTCCCTCGATTTCCTCCTGGTGACGTCATACAAGTGTCATGCTGTTGCCGGCCGCAATCCTGGCAGTGTCACAGCAACGGGGGTGGACGTGACGGACGTCTGTTTTGCTGCAGGTCGCACTTCAGTGTTGCAGTCCACGGAAGTTTCGGCAGCTAGAAGTTGGGACGCCGTGACGACAGCGACACTCGTGTTTGGTTGTTCTACTCGCAGACTTTTCGTTAGCATTTTTACGACCAACCGCCAGGATCACGACATGAACAGCATGACACTTTGGCTTCTGTGACGTCATTTGTTGCCACTTTGGGACCACTTTTGATGTATGGGCAGCATAGGACGCTAAACACACCAGTCGGAGACGCGCTACGGACACCATACTAACCATACTATATATCACCTTGACATGGTATCGTACATTTCTCTCGCTACCTTCTCTGGAATGCCCTGTTTTCTGATTCAAAGCGCATCCTTGATTTCTTATGCCGTAACCTCCGTCTGGTTTTTTCATCTGTCAACTGCCTTGCTTATGTTGAAATAGTGCGACCAAAACTAGAATATGCATCCTCGGCCTGGGACCCACACGTTAAATAACTCTCATTCAATCTGGATTTGGTTCCGAATCGGGCTAGTACTCGCTTTATTCTACATTTTAGGTTTGCTAGCATCACTGAACTTAAATGCAGTTTGTTTGTTCTTAAACTCCCCTGTGTTCGTGCAGGCATATTAGTAAACTTTGTCTCCTTCATAGGTTTTAATTCCTGCATGATTTATTCATCTTGCCACCGCATCGGATGTTCCCTCGCATTGATCACTGTTTCTCTCAACAGGCCTGTCAACTTTAATGGCCTGTCTGAAGCCACCCTTTCCCTCCAAGACATTGACTCATTTCGTGACATATGAACTTCAAAATTTTATTAAATCACTACATTATGCAATACTCTAACCCCAGGGCTCTTTGGATACTTAAAATTAATAAACAAAATGAAAAAAGTCGAGAGCTGGAAAGAAACTAGACAATTCTTGTCGTGAGTAGCCAAGTCTTTTGATATGTGACACCAAGTGTTTATAAATGACTTTTTGCAAACAGAAGCCAGGCTCAGATGGCAAATGTAGCACAGGTTTCGTTATTGTCCACGAAAGAGCACGAGCTTCTTGAAGTATTGCCGGACGGGCACTCCCCTTTCCTCGGCACTTTGCTGAAAGTAGTGTGCCAGCATCTTCTTGAGCATGAGAGAGAAGTGAGATTGATTGTCAATTGTTTGTGCAACAAACAGGTGGTCGAACCTCTTGAAGGATCGTGACAAGGAGACAATACTTAATGTCTCGGTTTACAGCCTGAGAAGCCAGTTCCGCCCTCCCTTGGCTACTGTGTCAAAGGTTCTGCGAAGCACCTTCTCGGCAGTGGTGCAGAGATGCAGGATGTCTGGGGATGGACTGTGGAGACCGCCCTTGTCCTTGACACGCACCAGGTCACATTTGCCAGTGGTGAGAAGTGCAATCCTTGCACAGTCCGGGCATTTTGCGTCTTTTGCAAAGTGGACGGCCACGTTGCCCGCAATGTATTGTACAATGCTCTCGGCAAACCCCGAGAGAGGCTTGTGCCCTACAACCCAGGTGGCGTCGGCGTCGTCCTGGCTTGTGTCATCTGTTGGGCCTTGCTGGCGCTTGTCCGACGAGCTCAAAAGAAGCGTCTCCGTGCCGTCGACCTGACAGTTGCCACGGCTCGAGGGCAGCACATTCGCGAAGAGGCACTTCCTGTACGCCCAGCGAAACTCGAGGGCCGTAGGATTGTTGTTGTTGCCCGTTCTGTTCCTGATTGTTGCAAAGAACAATTCGAGGTGGTCTTGATTTAGCTTGCGTGTCAGCAGGCACTTGAGCAAAGGACTGCTGCTCCAAACAAGGTCTTCAGAAAGACCCTTGATGGACTGGAGGGCCAACAGAAATCCAAGAATGGCGGTCTTTCCTTGACCTTGGATCAGGGGTCTGCCCGTGGTATCCTTTAGGCCTCTGAGGTAGCGCGAGGCTTTGTCAATCCTTGTCAAGATTGTCTCCTTGTTGTTGACGCGAATGGGAGCCTTGCTGCCAAGAGCGAGGGGGTGACAGGAATTGGTGAGGTCAAAGCTGTCGTTCACTACTGCTGCAAACTCGGCAGTGGCCTCCACACCCTCAAAGCCGGGGATCTGCTTTTCCTTGCAGAACAACAAGGCGCAGCTGACGGAGCGGCTTAACGTCTGTGCCGCCAACGACACCTTCATCTTCTGTTGGTGGAAATCAATGTGCCGCCTCCGAAGTTTGTTCCCGGCGTGGAGGCCTTCCAGCGATAATACGAAATCGGCATACACATATCAAGCATCAAATCGGAACTTCCATTCTCAGTAGCATGCATAATTACAAACGTCTGGGAGGTTGACTTCCTTGACAACGGTGCACATTTCAAAACTGCACTGTGGTCGATAGTCTGTTCGTCTAATGCATGCTACTGAGTATGAAAATTCCGATTTGTTGCTTGATATGTGTATGCCGATTTCGTATTATCGCTGGAAGATGCGGGTTTGGGCATTTCATGGAATTCAGCAACAGCAGCTAGGGCACGCAATATGTAGCAGACGACTTTTTTGGCGCGCAATGTTTTGTTTGATTTTGTTTATAACTGCAGTGTTGACAAAGTGGCACAGTGTTTTAGTGCTTATAACGGATGTAACAAAGCAATCTAGAACATAGACTATAATCAAGCTTCGTTTGATTTTGCGGCCGAGAGATAGCAGACGACTGCTCATATTCCTGTGGTTCAGAGGCTGTCAGCTCGTCGTGTCCAATTCTTTGGCCATTTTATTTCCAACAGGAGTTGAACACTAAAAGCAAAGCCGCATTCATGCGCGGCTCCTAACTGTACTAACAGGTACAAGAAGAACTCGGCGATAACGTTCCACGGGTAAGCTTTCGACTGACTCTCAAATTATTGCGGTAAACTCTTTCCAACTGCGTTGCGATTTTACGGACCTTAGCCCGCATTTTCGAGCGGAATAATGAAGTCGCATCATTACAATACATTTAAATACGCGATAAGCAAGCAACCGCAATTACTGGATCTAAACTTGCAGTTTTGGGCACATTTATGTAGGAAAACCGCGCGTATTTGAAAGTTGCTCTGTGGCTGAAGCACCTTATCTCAACTACTGCAAATTGGGTTTGAAACATTTCAAATTACCTATGGTTCCGATTAGAAACTTGCTGAGCGTCATTGAAAATCACAAAATCAGTCATCTTTAGAAAGACCTTGAGCGCATGAAAAGCGAAATAGTGCACTAAATTTATCACTCGTGGAGCAGGTACAAGGTTAGCGGTTGCGGTAAGGCGCCCGCACGATTTTTCCGTCTCTTATGAGAGCCCCAGCCTTGTATCTGCTCCGAAAATGGTAACTTTAACGCATTGATGCGCATCTCACGTGCTCAAATTCTTTCTAAAAATTACAGATTTAGGAGTTTCGGACGAAGCTCAGCAAGTTTGTAATTGAAACCATATGAGTATTTACAATAATTAAAACGTTAATTAACAAATTTTACTTAATTAGCCGACTGATCGTTATGATTAGCCCCATAGACTATATGCCCCTGGCCGTAAAACTCACCTGAACAAACCGCAAACTTTGAGGTGGGTTCCAAATAGCAGAAACGTACTTTAAGATAGGTGGGAAGGAAGAAAAATTAACTGTTTGTTTTAGGACTATGGGTGGGTTCTTAAAATTCGTACTTATAAAATACAACATTTTCAGAATCACGACCGTCGCAGTAGTGTCGTTAAGATCCCTTCCCGCCACCTCCATCGGCACTCTTGTGGTGTCTACCGTCGTGAAACAAGGGATCGTGGAATATGCTGCCGGGGGCTGCTTAAAGGGACACTAACAGGGTATTTATGAACAAAAGGTAAGGGTGCAAACGAGCTGGTGGTGGTTAAACATTTCGACAAAAACCCTGAGACTGGGACAAGAAGGGACGGACAAACACAAACTTTGTGTTTGTCCGTCCCTTCTTGTCCCAGTCTCAGGGTTTTTGTCGAAGGGTATTTATGCTCGCTAACGTTTTCATTTGTACATGAAATATGAGAGCCCAACTACCCAGAACACAATTTGCGGCTCGAAATTCGTTTTTTTTTTTCCGCCGAAAACCGCCGATCGAGAACTGGCCGGTTTGAGTCGCGCTATCTCTCTTTTCCGTGGTCACGTGCCGTTTTCTATGGTTTAGACACAACCACCAATTATAAACACAGTCGTGGGTCATCGAAGAACCCACACTCAATATTAAAAATAACAAAAGAAATATAATACCCATTTTTTCTTGCTTCTAAAAAGCCGCAAATCTTCGATTAAAGAAAGAAAAAAACAGTTGCACAGCCACGTGACTTCCGCCAACTTTCTCCTCTTATATATTTCTTCTTACTCCTCTGTACAGTTTCGGTCTCAATTTCGAACAGTTACGTTTTTTTGTTGTTGTTTTTTTACTTTTTTTAAAAATATACGTGGCGCTGTTGGGTAGTCTTCTGACACCATAATGAATCGCCTAACAAAAAATAAATAAAACACAACTTTTGGGGCTGTTAGTGTCTCTTTAAATACGAAGGAGTGTTGCTTCTTTTTGTTGGGAACGACCGATAGTTCCGTGTTCGGAGGCTCACTTTACTCGTGCATAAAATCACTATAGGAATAAAGCAAATATATTAAAGCTGCAACTGACTGCAACGCGCGGTTTCAGTAGATAAACCGTTACAAGAGAACGCCTCGGCGCCGCGTGTCCTATCGCGTGCAGGTGAGGACTGCGGCTAACTCTTAGCCGGTGAACAGCGACTGTCGCGCACGAGAACGCGGGAGGAAAACCTTGTGGGCCCGCGTACGCGCCCGTACAAGCTCGACGATTGCTCGTTCTGTCATAAGTTAGGACAGTGCACCAAAAACTGTCCCATTCAGGGTCTCCCATTCAGGGTCCAGTCAAAGACCCACTAGGTACAGGCCCCGACGCACTCTAGACGAAGTGAACAAAAGGCCGTAGCACTCACCAGGAAAGAAAAAGGTTCCGCGGCTCAGAACTTAGGTATAAAATAACGAGCCTCGCTGTGTTTAACGGTTAGGTAAATTTACGGATTCTACAATCCCGGCAAAGATCGCTAAAACGTGTCTCGTTGGGAAACTTACTTCAACCACGAAGCGCGGACGGGAGTAATAAAATATGGTGTCTGGAACGCGTCTACGACTGCTGCGTTTACTGCGTCGTAAAAATTGGCATCTCGATGTCCGCCTGATCACGTCATAGATGTTATCATGCTGTCCCCGGTCACGATCCTTGCGGTGTCACAACAGGGATTGTACCATATGTGGCAGACGCCTGTTTTGGCTGCAAGTTGCTCTCTATCCTGGCTGTTCACAAAAACTGTCGTAGCAAGGAGTTGGAACGTCGCGACGGTAGCGACAATCGCGCTCGCTCGTACTTTTTTGCCAGAATTTCTACGCCCAAACCGCGAGGATAGCGACATCCGACAGCATGACGCGGAGGTTCCTGTGACGTCATTTGTTGCCACTTCGGGACCACTTTTTGGTAACCGGACAGAAGCTCACCGAACAGAAGCTCACCGGACGAAAGCTCACCGAACCGAAGCTCACCGGAGAAAACTCACCGGAGAGAAGCTCACCGGACAAAAGCTCACCGCGGATAGAAGCTCACCGGACAAAAGTTCACCTATTTTTTGGCGGACCCAGACGAAAAGCTGACTTATTTTTTAGCGGACCCTGACAGAACTTCCCTTTTTTTTTTTTTGATAAGCCGAACGAAATATTTTGGGAGTAAAATGGGCCGGGCTATAAACTGTGGGCTAAATGGGGTCACGTCAAGAGCCCCCTGAATGAAAAGTATATTCTTTAAACCCGGTTAACTAAAAACAAAAATCAAACTTTTAGAGGTTGAGATGGGATTTTTCCTACGAATGGCCAACGCAGGGTGTCCGTGCTCCGATGACGGCCGGAATTTCCTCCGGAGGCGTGGAATGTACGCGAGGCCTCGCTAAGGGACGAAGAGAGGACCAATAAATAATGTGAGGAGTAGAATAACGGGACAGGGCCATACAAGTGTCCTGAGGTTGATCGAACGTCTTGAACATGTTCAAGCGTCGGTCACGAGAGCTTTGCTTCAAGCACGCCAAGGTAAACCCATGGCGAAGAGGGTTCGGAAGGCAACAAAGCGTCTTCGAAACCGCCCGAGGAAGCTGTGTGTGGACTATCAGCTTCACAGAGACGTGCCGAAACTGCTGGAGGCCATGGGAGGCTGTATTCGCCTTTAAAGCTTTCAGCAATGAACATCTTTTTCTTAAACAAGAGGATACCTTGCGCGTGTGGTGCGTACTTTTTTCATAGGATGGGCGGCTTAATTTGTCATGTGATTTGAGCTCATGTAGAAAATCAAACATTTTTTTCCGGGTGAGCTTTTGTTCGGGTTAACGAGTAAGAGCGGCGAGCTTTTGTTGGGGTTTGTGAAAAATCCGGTGAGCTTTTGTCAGGTGAGCTTCTGTCCGGGATTACCACTCTTTAAGTATGAACAGGATAGGACGCAAAACACACCAATCAAAAACGCGATCCAAGCACCGTAACTGAAGTAAACGAACGTTCCAGACACATGTATAGAAGTCCCGCGAACGGACGACCAGCAAGCGTTGCGGAGAAATTGAGATATTATACGCAAATTTCCAGGAATCGAGAAGCCACTTCATGGAAGCGTCCTCGGTATCGGTCGCGCTTTGAAAATGCGTCTAGAGACGCGGCTACATCTCTCAATCTACGACAGTTTCTGACGGCCGCATTTTAGGGCTTGCGACCGGCTACGACTGACTGACTACCACAGAACCGGATTCAAAGGTACTTGTGACTGCTTACGACTGGCCGCGCAGCAGCGATGGCGGCCGTTTGAGGCTTATAATCCGGTCGTGTCGGAGTCGGTCGTAGTCGGTCGCAAGGGTGTAAGCCAGCATTTAGGCTCTAAATACATCGTAGGTATCCGTGCCTAGACGCCTGTCCTTGTGTCAGGGAACAGACCAACACCACTTAGAATAATCAGGACCCGCGGACAGCCTTCTCCACTTCCATGGAAAGCCATCACCCTATCCGGAAAGCAAGTCGTCTGCTTCTCGCGCAGGAGTTGCGGTGACGTCAGAACATACGCCGTGCTCTGATTGGCTTTAACAGATAGGATAGTTGGTAGACCTCGATGCAAGATACCTTGAAGTCTACCCACTATTTTGTTTCGATCAGCCATTAAGAGCTCGTCGTTCGGACATCATTGTAAACCCTGTGCAAAAAGCAGACGAACTTGCGCCCCGCATACGATGGGGCCAACCCAGCAATTGTACCCGAGCAATATAGGCTAAGCGTCCTTTGACACATTCATTGGACACGAGACCCATGCCGAATGCTTACACAGCCATCGTGTCCAATCGTACATTCACTCGATCTCATCATGAAAACGCCAACATTCTAAACTGTAGAATTTGATTATTCTGAATGGTTCTCAGTCAGACTTGCCAAGGTTTCAGAGAAATTGAGCTTTCGTGGGAAAAAAATGGTTCCACGTGTGGTAGAAACGCTTGGCCTCGCCTCCTAAAAGACAAGGACCGCGCCTCTCACCCCCCCCCCCCCCCTCCACCTTTTACCCCCTGCCCCCAAACGTCATCACTAATGAATCCACGCATCGCCGTTTAGCTCGCGTCACCTTCGCCGCCAGCACGTCTTGTAGCGTGCGCACCACAACGACCGCGACGCTATCACGTGGAGACACCAAGACGCACGCGTCTGCTGCTTTGTGACTCTCGTCGAGCTTCAGCGTGTTTGCCGCTTGGGGCGGGTCTGGAATCCACCAACGATGACGCAATGCGCAGGCCTTTTCTTCCAGCTGGTATTGGTGATACTGAGTTGTCGATACTCTGAGCGCCTCGCTTTCGAGCCTTGTGTAACACTGGACTCGCGACCACTCAAATAGTGTATACCCAGCGCATCTAAAATTATTAAAGTATGAATTTTTTTTTATATTTAGCGTTATAAATTCCACAAAATGTTCTGAAAAATCGAAGGTACTTCAACTTTATCTGCACTACAAGAGAGAGAGAGAGAGAGAATGAGCGTTGCAGTAACCGCTGCCGAGGCTAGCTATTTTTCCCCTAACGACAGAGAGGGCACTGAAATGGTGAAAAGATGCAGCACGGTAATGTTCCCCGTGGACTGGCAGACAAAACAAATCCCTTGCTTATCATTCCACGTCACTGACCCGCTGAAAAAAAGAAGCACTAGAGACGTAGGAGTAAAGTGGCGTAATACCGATGTCTTCGCTTGGTATATGCGCTGACCTTGGACTGGTTTGGAGCACACGTATATAAAGTTCGCAACGTCGCCAGGGTATAGCGCCACAGCCCCACTGGCAGTGGAAACTGGCCAGGAAACACCCTCAGCGAGCGCCGACAGATGGCAACGGGGTGCATATGTCGGTAAAGCCCCTCGATGCGTTTGCGTTTGTCTTGCAAGGAGCGTCAAACACGCCAGTGCAAAAGGCCCGTGTCTCGAGCGGCCCTTGGAAACAAATGGCGACGCATGCACTGAAAGGAGCGGCCCTTGGAAGCGAATTGCGGCGAAACACCCGCCTCCCCCCCCCCCCCCCCCCCCCCCCGGGCCGGTCATGTCGCTTCCCGGCGACAGTCTGCGGATGGCTCATTACAAAATATTAACCCCCCTTGGGCGCGTGACCACAGTAGAAGCACCAGCCGACCGGAGATGCAGCGTTCCCAGTTCCACTGGGGCCACCTGTCTCTCTCATAAACTCCTGACAGTCCCAACATTCATGGCGACAATGGCCGCGCACTACGCCACGAATGTCTGCGGACGTGAACATCGCAGCGCAACTCTTCCTTCCGGTCCGTAAGTTCGGAGACAAAGACAATGGCGAGGCACCGAATCCGAGTCCGACACTCCGTTGCGCGCCTTCTCGTGGCGAAAAAAGAAGCCGTGGGTTAGTCCAAAAATCGCCGAGTCGCCGACTCCCCCGCCCCCTCCTTCCCCCTGAAAAAGTATTATGGAGAGGTCCCTCTTAACACGTCCGTCATGTTAGCCGTCATTAAACCGAGTGCTCTCGCGCCAGACCTTCAAGGTCAACCTTGCTCGGGCCCCGGGACCGGCGCTTTGTTGGTTTGTTTTGCTCGTAGCACTGCCAATGCACGCTGCCTCCGGCGAGACCCGAACTTTGAAATGGTACGTTTATTATTTTTTCTGCTCTGAATTTAGCCGCTACTCGTTCTATCGGCGTTACATTATCAGCGTGACAAACAGCTTGTAACGCCAATGATGTGAGGAGCTCTTAATGTCACGGCTATAAATGATGTTGTAACGCCTAAGTGGTCTAAGGTGACGTGGAAACGCTGGACTGTCATGGCTACTTTCAGGGTCACTCTCTTGCATGCCGAAATTCACCGTATGTCAAGCCTAAATAGGCTGTAGCCGTTTCATTAGCCGTTGCCGGACTAAGAGTGTACACGCCGCTTCGCGGCGCCCCACTTATGGGCTACGTACGCCCTAGCCCCGCAGTCCCCGAGGGCACCTCGGTTGCTAGATGTTACGTCACGCCGTCGCTCTCTATAACCAGCCAACCCTGTGCGTCCGCTGTCCTTCATGCACACGCTAAGTGACCTGATCTGCTTGCACCGGGGAGAAGAGGAGTTTCGAGAATATTCACTCTCCAAAAAAGTCCTGAAACTGCTGCATTCGCTTTGTTATATACTGGGTGATTCGAGTAGCAGCCGGGCTCTTTAAATCGACCGCAAAATTCGGCTTCTTAACCTATCGCGCTACGACTTTGTGCAGCGTTTCCCACAGATGGTGCATTTTTTTCTTGTAAAATTTGCAAAGAGCAAACTTACCTGAGGAAAAAGTAAAGAAAGAAAAAGGCTTAGCTCCTATGCAAAACGCCGCTAAGCCACCAGTCTTCAATCCATAGGGCGCCCTATTGTTTGAAGACCGGTGGCTTCGCTGCATTTCCAAAGGAGCTAAGACTTTTTCTTTCTTTACTTTTTCCTCAGTGAAGTTCGCCCTTTGCAAATTTTGCAAAAATAAATGCACCATCTGTGGGCAACGCTGCACAAAGTCGTAGCGCGATAGGTTAAGAAGCCGAATTTGGCAGTCGATTTAAAGAGCCTGACCGCTCCCTGAATCACCCAGTATAACCGCTGCTCGAAATGCTAACGCATTTCTTCAAAAATCAGCGTGACGGCAGCAGCGATTTCGGCTAATTGTTTGTTATGGTAAGCACTTGCTGCCTGAGTTGCACGTCGCTTTGTCACGCTTGCTGGCTTGTAATTTACAGACATCCTAATATGCATTGTCTCCCCCGATTTAAGCTATTGAGTAGCATAAGGATGCGCCTAAAATGTGTCGCATATAGATACGAATTTTGAAAAACCGTCCCATAAGTCCGCCGGAAAGAGAGTGCGAGAGAGAGAGAGATAGTTTGATTAAGAAAAGACACCAAGAATTATGATGGCAAATGGCACGCGAGGTACGCATTACAGTATATCAGAGAGCGCAATATTTCAATCACTCAACAGTGTATACGGTTGCACTCTTTCTCGCTGTATTCTCAAGGGCATCAAACCTGACATCGACAAATGTCTTTATTTATTTATTTTTTTCCCACTCTCTTTCAACCTTTCAAATTTCACAGGTGCAGCCAAAACGCAAATCGGTGCCAAAAAGAAAACGCTGACATTAGGGAGGTTGGTAGACTTTAAGAACCACCCTTTTTGAACGCGGTGTTTCTTCGCAAAAGACCGGATATTTGAGGGACGCTCTAGTCAACAGATGTTTCTTCAGCCATGATGTCCTCCGTGCCCAGGACGAAATCCTCCTCCTGGTCGGAACCCTCCTCCAGGCCTGAATCCACCTCCAGGCCTGAATCCTCCGCCTCCGGGGCGTCCGTGAAAGCCTCCGCCTCCGCCTCCGCCTCCGCCTCCGGGGCGTCCGTGAAAGCCTCCGCGCTGTGCTTCAGTGGACGTGATGCAGAGGGTGGCGACTAGGACTAGGGCCAAAAGCAGGACCTAGAAGCAAAGGAGGGAATTGAAAATTGATTTATTTCGACTGATCAATGAGAACCGGGATTAAACTGCAACGATTACAACAAATCAGGCTACGTTATGCAAGCAGTTCGGCGTTGTTGTCGTCATTACTTTATGAACGTATTGATGTAGCAAAAGCAATTTGACAGCTTGTCCAGGTCATTGTATTACGATAAACTTTTAATAGCTACTGAAAACCGTATCTCAGCCCTGATTCAGCCCTTCAATTGTCACGTTTACGGAAACAATCTTGAGATAGCGAACACAAAACTCTCAACATCCCAAGCGCAAAGCTCTGCATGTGCCCAATCATTTTATATGCAGATACAAGATAAGGAGACAACTTGACAAAATCTGCGCACTTTTGAAAAACACTGGTCAGTCGTGAAAGAACGTTTCGATTAGGTTGGGTTTCTTCTGATGAAACAAGACAATCGAGTATATTTGACGAAAATAATCCTTGGACAAGGGGAACAAGAGGGACAAAGGACAAACACAAATCTCCAAAAACAGCTAGGTGACTGGTGCGCGACCGAAAAAATCCGCCTGGTTCGTTTAACGAACCAGGCGGCCTCTCCATCACAGGTGGAGCGCTCTACCAACTGAGCTAAACAGGGGGTAGACGTCAATAGAGCAAACGGGTTTTATCAGCTGCCACCAGTCTAACACCAACAAGGGTGAAGCTTGCAATTTAAGGTTAGGATTATAATGCAATTAAATGCAAAGGTGCAAGCGAGCTGGACAAGAATGACCAAAATAATCCCTGGAGAAGGGGAGCGAGAGGGACAAAGGAATGACGCGAATCTCCAAACACAGCTAGGTGACTGGTGCGCGACCGAAAAAACCCGCCTGGTCCGGGTATCGAACCCGGGACCTCTCCATTACAAGTGGAGCGCTCTACCAACTGAGCAAACCAGGGGTTAGACATCGGAAACTATTCTTCGCTTCGCCGGACAATGGACGGCGTATAGACGCTATAAATTATCTAAATCAAACCCACACCATCTGAGTGTTACAGGACCTTTAAAAGCAGCGCGGTGATTGGGATCACGTGACATATTCTAAACATTTGATTTGTTGAGATGGCTCGTTTCGTCCGCTGCCGTCTGTCATTGAAACATAGTATAGTTCGTTCTGTAACAAGGTACGTTTTCTGCAGTGTGTATGAATCTATTTTTACCTAACGATATGGAAGAATCTTTTTGTCGCTGCGCAGAACAGTAGAATCGGCTCACCAGGTCGCATGTGTTTTCCGGCTTTCTTCAATGTGCTCAAGACAACTACAACTCGAGAGTGCCGAGGTTATCAAATGTAACTCATCCGTTTGCTTCACGATGTACTGATTTATTTTATTTGTATATCTTCAATAAATCTCAGAATGTGTTCGCAACAGAGAAAAAAAACGTTGTTAAGTTCAACGCTCAGGTGTAACCAGCGCGTCTTCCATAAGCCAGCTTTGCAATTGCATGGCGATTTACAGGTACCTACCATTGCGAATAACTGCATAGATGTCAGTAGAAATGTGAAATGATTATAACCGCACTTGCGGTGTAACTTCGTATGAAAAAAGAGGGTCTCTGGTGCGCGTCGATACCAAAAATTAAAAAAATGTAAACTCTCCAGTTTTTTTTTTTTTTTTAATTTCCTTGAAGAAAAGTTTGAATGAAAGACGGGATTCAGAATATCCATTCAATAAACGAGAAGAAAAGGACGGCAGCTAAATCAGCTTTCACAGAAAGATACTCTGGAGCAATTTGATTCGCCTCTCAATTGCTGAGTCTTAGCCGAACATCTGGCGGCATGCTTTTTTATCCCGTGCCTCGTTCAAAATAAAAGTTTAAGTGAAAAAGTTCAGAAGACACCATAAAGATCCGACTTGAGAAAATGGTCAAGGAATCATTCGAAATCAAAATAATATTTCTTTCACGCCTTAGTACTCAATCTCTAACGGTGGAATGATGTTAGGTATAGGGTATATTGATCTAAATCAGTTATTTTAAGGACTACATTTCATGTTAGCTTTCATTCTACTAACACTGCAAACGGGCGTCACTCACGGGTACTTCCAAATCTACAACGTGGTCACGTTATTTAGTCGCTTACTGATTTCCTATTCGATAACACCGCTCCATTATACATTATCCAAATGCGCAAAATTAGCATACCTTCAAATATTTTGTTATACTCTAAAGAAACTACTTTTTTTTATTTCGGGAAAGCACAAAGTAAGCTAATAACTGATATCTACAAAAAAAAATGGACAAAAAAGGCCAAAGAAACCTTTCGACCTAACAATAAAGTCATCCATGTGACGCTAGGCATGACGTGAGCATGTGACACGTCATGGGTGCTTTAACAAATCGTATATAGACTTGCGATGCTTTTTTACAACGCGTAAGTTCGATAACATTTATCCCGCACATCACTAGGCTCACCGTTTTGCCGACTGCCATGCCTGTCGTGTCGTGACGGTATCGGAGGAAAGAAAAGCTTGGGTAAGATGTGCCAGGGTTGCTTTATATAGTCCAGACCCTCCCATCCCGTCCTACGTCACTTCGAAGCCCTGACGACCAATCCCCGCGGCACAAACGCAAGATCCCCCAATAGGATGCCATCGTCGAGCAGGTGGTACCGAGTAATTTTATTTTCATTGTACTACCACTTTTTTTTTTTCAATGGGGACTATCTTTACTTATCAATCCCAGCACTCTGTCCATCTTTATTTGAAATTTCTCTCACAAAAAAAAATAAGTAAAATACCTGGCACCTGACCCAAGGCGCTGGAATAGACAGGACCCAATCGGAAAGACCCCCCGAGACGGCGATAATACATTAAAAGGGCAATGCAACTTGCAGTGCGCAAACCTGTTTTCGATTGCGTCCTTTCGAGTCGACTCGCGTAAGATGGCGACGATCGTCCTTCGCAATCAGCGCGGTTGCACAAATCGCGTAACCGAGAAACACACAGAGTTCGTAAGCCTACGGGTCAATGAACCTCTACCTCACTGCGTAGTAACCGAGAGCTTGAGAAACGCGGGGCGTGGCCTATAATGATAACGCTTTTCTTGCTTCGTGATTGGTTATTCGCTGCCCTCATAGGCTGATGCCGCTCTCTGATTGGCCCTTGAGCGATAATGAGATGCTCAGAAATCGGCCCGGCCCGCGTTTCTTAAAGAGAGACTGATAGGGTATTTATGCTCGCTGAGATTGTTTTATTTGAACGTGACCTATAAGAGTCCGCCTACCGAGAGCGTAATTTGCGGCTCGAAATTTGTTTTCGTCCCGCCCGAAAACGGCCGATTGAGAATTGGTCGGTTTCAGTCGCGCTTACTCTCTTTTTTTCCATGGTCACGCTGCGTTCAAACTATGTGAACCAAAGATATCCAAAGTCGTGGGTCGTCTAATGCACACATTTAACATTAAAAATATAAAAGTGTATGAACCCTATTTTTGTGGCCTTCAAAAAATGCAACTACGTTGATCAAAGAAACAAAGTGTAGAGCCCATCCACTTCACGTGAAGATGGAGGACCAGCGAAGCTTTTATCTTTATGACAACTTTACGCCATTTCTACAACTATACGACATCTATACAATTTACATATGATTGCAATGAAGACAAGTACACGACTTCGTTGTTTAACTCTTTTTTTTCCGATTTAGCCCAAGTCTCTTAATCATCGCGAAAGCGAAAGAAAAGAAGGTTAGATTGGAGCGTTCTGCCCTCAGCCTCGTCACAGCCCACTCTTAGCTAAGATAAGTCGGTGACCGTAGATGATAACAAGGGATCAGGACCTCACTATCTGATGCCAAGGAAGGCTGACTCACGCGGGTTGCCCCTTTTTTTTTTTTTTTTTTTTATACTTGCCACGACTAGTCGGAACGAAGAAGCGCCGTTTCAACGGGAGCTTTTTGTTAACATCCATGGACGCGTTTTTTTTTTTTTTTTTTCCAGATCGTAGAACATAACAGCTTCGCTGTAAATAGTTGCACAGATCACAGGAAGTGCAGTTACACGTTATTTTCAATATGGCGACGTATCGCTGGCTCGACGACGCGATGACGTGTGGCCGCTACTTCAGAACTGTTGTCCGTGGTAGCGGCCAACCGATCTTAAAGCGCAGATCATCGAGCGGAAGGGATGTAAGTGCGAAATAATTTCAAGACAAACGGTGCACGCAAATTCGTCGTGGTCGTCGTCCGCATCCCACGCCGGAGAAGCGGAGAAAACAAAAAAACGCGGTCGAGTGTATCGACGTGACTTCCGGCTATGAGCGTCCGTGCTCGTGTTTCGGTTTTGGTTCGAGCAGTTGAGTGTTTTGAATTTATTAAGGCGAAAGGAAAGCCTTACTAGTCCTATTGAGCAAAAAACCGGAGTAAATTTTCATAAAAACGCGATTGCGTGGCACGCGCCTCTCCATGGGCGACCCTACTCGTTCCATTACCTTGACGTCGTCATTGCGGCCATGAACGCCGGCGGGATTTTTGCTTGGCGGGGGCAAAACTTTCGCACCTGTCGTTCTTTTTTTTTTCCTAATTTGGGGGGGGGGGGGGGGGGGGGCAGGCGGCAGTGTCACAGGGTAAAAAATATTCCCGCAATCTACGGAAATGTGTTAGCCAAAATAAACGTAAAGGGTGTATGTTAATACGTCCCAACCAATACATTCCCGCGACAATTTTACAATATTTATACGTAAAAAATTGTAAAACAAATGTTGTCATAAACATTATTAAGTTCGCAGTTCTAATCGCTTTTGTAAAAAGGCCCCCCACAAATATTGTGACACCTCTCGATTTAATTCCCGCAGCCCGGACGCAAAACTCTCGTGAATTGGGTAACGGGACAAACATATCAGGACCAACGAGTTATCGCTAACGAAGGAATCACCCGTCATTTATTATTTATCAGATTCTGCAACGCGGCAACGAAATAAAAACTGAAAATATATCCTCGAATGCTCATCCATATACTTTCAGAAAACGAGGAAATATGCAAGAAGGCAAGCAAGCTTGTATACGATGTTTCGAGTCTTTTAATAAAATAGAGTTCAAAGATCCTATCGACGAACTACACTTCCTCCATGACATTTGAGTTTCCCCAATGAACAGTTTGTCTTTTCATAATACTCAAAATATGAAGAGAGAAAAAGCTAGATATCACCAAAATGAGTGTGCGAGCTTAGAGGCGACGTCTCCGAGAAAACAAAGCCATTTCCCTTTCGTAAACACGAAGTCATAAACGCTCTGAATTTATAAAAAGAGACAACAAAATGTTTAGTTAGGCTTGTTGGTTCATGACTGAAATTCAGCGCCAAAGGAACGGGGACAGGTGAAGAAGCGGACGCCAACACGGGGCGCACTCGCAACAGAAAGTTTATTAGAAAACACACATGCTTAAATACCTAAAATAAACCTAGACACTTCCAGCGTCCCCCCTCGTTTTCCAAATATAAAAGTTCTTTATCTGATAAGGTCCGGGTATAAACATTGATCAACGCCTACCTACTGCGACAAGATTGATAAGAGCTAAAATTTAACCTAGGCTTTACCTGGTATCACTAACGCTTAGGGTGAGATTTTCGAAAATAAATGTTGCTATTTATTTACATATTTTTCTTCGATAGGTTTCTCCTTCGTCACCTCAACTTAAAATTACAGTTCAGATCATTTAGATAAATAAATGGGGTCTGTTTTATAACAGAACTGAAAAAAAATTAGGTTAGAGTGCTATCTGCTAACTCTATTCGGGTCTTATGTTTATCTTGTACCTGAAGAAGGGCGTCCGCCCTAACTCTATGTGGCTCTTATGTTTATCTGGTACTTGAAGAAGGGCGTCCGCCCGAAATGTTGTGTATTCCTTTCCATCCACATCCTTTCTTTTAGTTTAGCACAATCATATATATTTTTGCGATTTCGTGTTCAAACTTTAGTTTAACTTGAAAATATCTATCCTTAATTTAAAGAAAAAAAACGACTAGGTCTATTTGTAACAGATGAGTCGAGGGTGAAGCCCACATCAAGCTGACTTTTCCGACTCCGAGTCGTTTGCGCGGGAAGACGACTTGCCCTCTCTTCCCAACCTCCATAAATGGTCATGTTCACTGCCGCTCATGGCCTGCTCTTCAGTGAATCGTCTCCAGGACACGCGGTTTATTACCGAGGCTGGAGCGCCCCGTCCTCGAGGCCGAAACCACCTGTCCTTTTGTGCGTCAGCTATGCAGCACTCGGCGCGGCTTTTGCAAAAGCAACCTGAACCCCCGCGTCCTCACCACACGTAGCGCGGAGTTGGAGAGAACACAGGAGGAATTGCCTATTAAAATGTCACGTGGAGCTAGGCTAGTGAAGTTCTGAAAACGGGGTGTGTTTGGCCTTTGCCCCGTGAAGATAGTTATCGTTATTTCCCTTTTCCCTTGGCTTGACTTTTCCCAACCTTCCTACTAATGTCCGCAGAGCCCCGACCACACGCCGCACACGACGATATTGAGGGAATACTTCGACAGACAATTTGAGAACTTGTTTTCGGGCCGTTTCACCAACTTTCTACTCGGGGCTGGAGTCTGGGCTTCATCACCACTGTGCGTTCATTGCGGGGTAACGCGGTGTTCTCAAAAATGGGCGCGCCCCTACACAGATTTGGGGGGGGGGGGGGGGGGGGGGGGGGGGGGGCGTCGTTAGCAAAGGCAAAAGGGGTTTGGTTGCCATTTTGGTTCCATTTGTTTCATCCTCGGAATGCGGGGTAAGACATCTACTTTTTGTTATGTTCTGATAGTTACTCTCAATTTTATTTTTTAATTGCTTTCGGTTGTTTTTCCGATTGTCAGCGTACCAATGGTCGCCCCGCTTGCTCGGGGGACCAGGCAGGCAGGGGCAGTCTGGCATGGGGGTGACAAATGACCCTTTTGCACCCCCCTGCCGACGCCCATGCTTGCGGCCGTCATATAAGTCATTCTAGAACTCTAGGACGGCCTAACTTGACATATTACGTGAAAAACAAGCGGCGTCGGTGTTGTTGTGACCGAAAGATGGCCATAAAAATACGTAATCAAGCATCACCATACGTCATCAGCTTCATGTCACCGTCGTAGCGCCGTGTGAAAAGGTGCGCTTCCGACTTCATTTCTGCTCGTTGTGTGCTTCCTGCGATGGGCTGTGAGGCGACCGCGTCTACATCTACGGATTCGACATCGACAGCAGCGTCGACACCTACGGCGGCTTCCGCAGGCAAACGTGGCCGCCCACGCAAATACGCCATAGCCTCCTTCAGTGTCCTCCTCTAGGCGTCGTTCTCGACGTCATCCTAGATGTCGTTCTCTAGGCGTCGTTCTAGACGTCGTCCTTGAGGTCTTCCTAGACGTCGTTCTAGAAGTCGTCCTAGAAGTCGTCCTAGACGTCGTCTTAGAGGTTGTCCAAGACGTCGTCCTTTAGGCTTCCTCAAGGCGTCGTTCTCGACGGTGTCCTACACATCGTCCTCTAGGCGTCGTTCTCGACGTCGTCCTAGACGTCGTCCTTAAGGTCGTCCTAGAGGTCGTCCTAGAAGTCTTCCTTGACTTCAAGGAGTCCTAGACGTCGTCCTTTACTGGCTTTCGCCTTCCTACACGTGAGCAATCTTAGGTGAACTCGTTTAATTGTATATGTATACGTGACTCTGCAGCATGATATTGATCGGGTAGTTGCCTGACATCATATAAAATCGCCGAAAAATGTTTTAAATTTTTTTAAGAGGAAAGGGGGAGGGGGGGGGGGGGTTCAGTGTTTTTTTAAGCTGTCGGAAAGTTCACTCTCTTTGGCGAGCGCGCGTCAGTTCTCACGTCTGTACAGTACCCTTAGGTTCATTCATTCGAACGCGCGTGTATATCCGTTAAAATTCTCACGGTACCATATAAATGTTCACGAGTGTTCTTGTACATCCTTGCACATCCAAATTAGTGTAAATGTGGAATGATATAACTCTTGCAGTTTCATGCAGACGAATGTTGTGGCGTATGCGGGCATGCTCATGCGCTTGCTTCTGCGCATTTTCTCCCGAATACGGTTCTGCAAGCATGAACTAGTATATTATGTAGACGGTCGTCTGCCTACGTGTGTGCGTCTAAACTTGTTGATCCAAGCACATGTGACGTATGAGACACTTTAGGAACGTCGGTATTTTAACTCATTGCAAAAGCCTTTCACCCGACACCTGGCGCTTTCTCTCCTTCGATTATTTTATTACTCTCTCAGTATCTTTCTAATCCGACCGGCACAAAGAAAACGTTTTGGTCTAAACCAAGACTTTCTTTTTTTTTTTTTACATGTCACTTTTATGCAGATGTCGCGTCCTTGAAGATACATCTGCATGGCGCCGACTTTCTAGGAACCATTATTGAAAGTGCTAATCGTTTCTTGCGCAAACTGACGCAATTCAACGCGTCGCCTCACGGCTTACTTCTATAGAGTGCCGTCGCCTGAGGCAAAACACTCCGCAAACACTCAATATCAGCTTTGAGAAGAACTGCCATCAGCAGAAAAACTGGCCTCCAGACGACGTACAGCTACAGCCAGAACCGATAAGCTGACTTGTTTGTATTCTAAATTCAGTCCTTCTCCCAGTTGATGCCGGCACTACAGTAGCAAAATTTAAACTTGAACTTTAACAGATTTCCGTTTTTACGAGCATACTAGTCGATATCTATTTGCTAGTTTCTTTAAAGAGTTATTTCCTAAAGCAAAAATTACCACGGGAATTTATTTCACCGTAACAACAATCAACTCACCACTTCATAAAAAAAACACGGTAGACCAACATTCAGCGATTGGCTCAACGAGTTTGCTTTGTATCACGCTAAAGAGCAGGGGAGTTTGCCAGTTCACCTTTTCGTCTCCTTCCCTGAGCGCATTCATGGAAGGAGCGCATAAAGCGCGAAACCGGTCAACTGATATCTTTACACGAGTCGCAGGACGGTGTCAATGCACCTTTGGAAACGTGGTTCGTCTTTTTATTGACCTTTTTTACGCTCCTAGAGAGCGAGTGTTTTTGTTGTTGTTTTCGCTTGTTTTCCGACGCATCGGAGCTCGACGGACGAAAACTGGTTAGTCGATCACAATCTTCAGCGCTGGACTCTTAAGTTTTATGCGCAACTCCGGTGACCTCGGTTGACCCACGGAGAAACCTCTCGCGGATCGCCTTGACCTTCGCTTGACCCCCTTGGCCGCTGTCCGAACGACCAAGTCTGTGCTCGCGGGACGCGTCTAGGAGGTCGACGGTTCCCTTCGGAACAAGTTTGTGAAAATGTCTCGGGACGCCGAGGGTTGTTGCATATTTTGCAGAAATTCTGCGAAGGCGTTCTCGTTCCGGTACACGTTCAGACGATCGAGTACGTCGCTGCCCAGCTGTCCAAGTCCCTGGAGCATCTCTCTGGCCGCCTCGGGGAGTCTCTGCAAGTCGGACAGCAAAAGAGAGACATTGCGATACGTTTTTTCGATCCTACTGTGCTCCGTTTGACACTAATTCTGGCCCCAGCCGATGCGGAGACCAAGCTCCTTGCGCAGGGGTTGCGGTGACCTCAAAACGACGCCGAGCTCTGATTGACTTTTATTGGAAGGATAGTGAGTATACCTCGATGCTAAATGCCTCGAGGTTTACCCACACTTTTTTTCAATCAGCCAATAAGAGTTCGTCGTTCTGACATCATCGCAATCCCTGGGCAAGAAGCAGACGAACTTGCGCTCCACATACGATGCAATGGAGCCAATCAAGCAGTTCAAAAAGCGCGTCGTCATGTCCCTCGTCGTCTTTGTGAGCTTGCTAACATCGGCTAAACCGATCACGCACAACGAATGCGCCGTGATTCTGCGCTTTTGTTTTGCGGTGCGTGATTCGTCTAGCCACTGTAGCAAACGCACAAAAACGACAAGCGCCATGACGATGCACTTTTTGAACATCTTGATTGGCTCTGTTACATAGTAGCGTCGGCTACGGTGGGACTTCGAGTGAAACGGAAGCATAAACAAAAAGTGCGTGAGATGACTTTCCTGAAAGACACGGAGACATCCAATCAAGGCGAAGAATACAATGATCCCAGCGACTGATGAAACTTCGAATATGATTAGGTTTTAAAAATGCGCTGCGCGCATGGACGCGTTTATTGTCCCTGCGGGCATCACTTTTTTTATTGTACTTTGAGTTTTGTCTTTCGCTCGGATCTATTGTGTGCCAATATAGTCTATATCCGCGTTCTGCTGGAAAGTGTAACACATACTTTTTTACAGCGTTGCAAGGATTTGATTATAGTGCCTGGAACGGGTCTCCAACTATCATGTTTACCACGTCTCTATTTTATCTTTTTTCTCTGCCTGGTGACGTCACAACTTGGCGTAGCTGTCCGTGGCAGCGATCCTGGTGATTGCGCAACGGTGGTGGTAGGTACGGCAGACGCCTGTTCCGCTGTAGCTAGCTCTGCGGACAGGCAGTTAACGTTGTTTCTACAACTAACCACCAGGACCGCAGAGGCCCGTGGCATTCCCAGGCGACTCTCCTGATGCAATTTCTTGCCATTTCAAAAACACTCCGATGCGTGGGTCGTATGATTATTATCATTATAATATTTATGTGCTCAGAAACAACCAGAAACGACGCAAACACTGACGCAAAACGCGCCAGTTCCGTTTCAGGCACCACATAGCTAGGCGGCGTTTTGTAGCGAAACAAGTTAAGGAAAGTCGTTCAGTAAACCCTATTTTCAAGACAAAATAAACCAGCTTTTTTTTTTTTTTTGTGACATCGAACACCCGAGAAACCCATCATTGCAATCTGTGGGAAAAAAAACGTGTAAAAAACGACCAACGAAAACTAATTCCGAGCTTTCAAATAAGACCTATAGGCTGCGACACTGTGCACGTGAAGTGCCCTTCTTAGTGTATCAGTAATGTTTACCTTCCTTAGTCAAAGTGAAATTAGTGGTTCGTCATTCACTGAGCAAAAGCCAGACCCAGCAGATGACCTGGTCAGCGCTTGACCTCAGCGCTGGGTCTTGTCAATTTTCGCTCTTCGTCCGTCGTATTTCGTGCGCTGTTTTCCGTAACGCTAAGCAACCCTTTGCAGAATGCAGCAGTTGGCCATCTGCGTTCCCTACGTTTCGTGCTGATATAAAAACCGGTGCATTTTTGTGCAGCGCGTGCACTACAAAAACAGTCCGCTAAGCAACTAAGATCCTCGGTGCCTTTATCCCCAAAATACGAACATTGTATTAGGGTACTGAGATGGCGCTTCATGGGTTCAATCTCAAATCATAGATTGCATTTGGGATCTAGGAATTTCCTTTCTATATAGCATTGAGTTCTTCCAACCTGGCAAGAATCCATCTCTGCTGGCGCTGCCAACTACAAAAATGAGTCACTATATTTTTTTTTCATCTTTACGGGCTTCATTAAGGTAGGAAAACAATGGGAAGAATGGGACACTTCGTAGTTTTTCAAAATAAATATTTAATACAATTTACAATTGGCAATGAATATGATGCACAAATAAGTATTTTTAGCTATATAAGGGTTCTTTTCACCGAAAAGCCTTCTTTTTCTAGGGTGCCGAAGTTTGTCATTTTGCCAATGAAAATCAAACTCGTACATGTAACCCCCCCCCCCCCCCCCTTTCCCCCGCTGTAATGCCAAAAGGCACTGCGGGTATTGGATAAATAAATAAATGAAGTCTTCGAATGAAGGGCATACTAAGCAAGTTATCAAACGTTGGTTACATTTTAACAAGTAAAACATTGTAATAGACCATATGCAAAATGAAGCGCCATCTAGTATATTCATGATCAATGATCAGATTTCCTCCATATTGGGGGGTTCCCTTACCGACGGTTTCGCCCAAAAAACAATAGTCCCGGCAAAGTGGAAGTCGTAGAACTAAAATATGATCACCTGCTGCAAGTCCAGTACGAAACCTTCACAGGATGTCTTCGAAAAATACCGTTCATTGACCTGGATGGCCCAGTTCACTGCTTGAGTGACGAGTCTTGCGACCTCGTTGCTGACAATTCCTTTTCCTGAATTTTGCGGCCGTCTTTCTTTTCTTCTTTGATCCGAAACTAACCAGCAACCCTTTAAGTGTAGAATTAAACTGCCCTAATATCATGAAAACCGAGTTAAATGCAGATGCGCCTCGTCCACAACTGGAAGATGTGATAAACCCCCCAATATGGCGGCTCCTAATGGCATGATGATGATAGCTGGCAAGGATTTCGCATATGGCCTATTAGCCTTTCCCTAAGCTAATTGGTTAGTGTAGCTACGGGAAATCTTTAACCTGCATTACTGTGTTTGAATGAAGGACAATCTGTTCTCAGGTTGTCGCGGCACGAAGCCACCACCTCGGCTCTCTCGTGGTGGGGGGAAGTAGGGCGCACGTGTGTTGCGCGTCTTAATCACTGGGGAGCAGGACCGCTGGCGCAAAGATGCGCTCCAATAAGTAACCAAAACCTAGAAACGCGTCTAAATGAAGCGTTTTACAGAACGCCGCAAAATGCTTCCCCTGAGATATATCTTCCTAAAAAAAGTTGATTTAGTGGTTTTCAATGACGCTCAGCAAGTTTCTAGTTAGAATCATGTCTATTTTCACTAATTAAAAAGTTAATTAACAAATTTACTTAATTATTGGACTGATCGTTACGATTGGCTTCCTATATTATGTCCCCCGGGACCTGCATAAACCGCATAAAAATAGCTATCGCGTTTGTTTGTTTGTTTTTTTTTTTTTTACAAATTTTAAAAAAAAAATGGTATACGTATGGGGAATGGAATGCTTAAAGTTGAGTAGGTTTTTCCTCTGGACAGCTGCATTAGCCACAGGCCACACAGTTTAATCTGTTGTGAAACTGGTACCCCCTCCTTTGTTCGGCCACAAACACACACAGAGCCTAGAATTCGCAGGAGTACGATGATCTTCAGCCGAGTATTAACACACTGGGAACGAGGCATGACATGGCGCTTTTTCAAATATAGGCAAGCTAGCTATGCAAGCTAGCTATGTACCAGATGTGAGCGAAATCAGCGTGCTGGCAGGGTGTAAAACGTTGCACATGGTGTAATATAATGCCAGTGTGGTGCGCCGATGCTCCATCTGTGTTTCTTGTGCTCAGTCCAGGATGATCGTAAGACATACCCTCTCTCTCAACTTAACAGCATCAGGAATTGTTGTAAAATTGCCACTTACCTGACTACTGCCTTGCCTATTCTGTCCCGCGTTGGCCAAAGTACGAGCGTCGAGGTTTGTCCCGTCGACCTCAGCTCGAGTTGCTTGTGGCCCCTGCTGTTGTGGCTGAGTGTTGCGTAGTCCCTGCACGAACTTGTCGAAGGCGTTCTGGTCGAGAAAGACCACAAAAAAACTTGTCAAGCCTTTTATTCAGGAGTCCATCATGTCAGGCGTCCATCATGTGAAGGGTTCATAATAATGAGACAAAAATGCATGTATTTAGACAATTTGTCCCAAAATATTTGTCTATTTGCTGGACATCCATTATTAAGAACCGTATTAACGAAACATGACTAGACGACTGTAGGGATCAGGTTTCTTATTCCAAAGCATTCCTTAAAAGGTAACGCCAAGATCCTGACTGCAACACACTGATCTTGTTGGCACGATTTTAATATTTTCTCATTGCCAGACGTTCGAAATTGTTCGAACGTCTGGCAACACTCTGTGCGCTGGTATCTTTGTTGCGTCGAGATTCCCCTGCTGTTTGTCAATTTCATAGCGTTATCGGTAAACATTGAAGCCTATACTGCTCACCGTCATCGATCCTCACCCACAACAGTAAGATAAGGGTTAGTATTGTTTTACGCTCTTCTTGCA
This sequence comes from Ixodes persulcatus, assembly GCA_013358835.2. Taxonomy (NCBI): domain Eukaryota; kingdom Metazoa; phylum Arthropoda; class Arachnida; order Ixodida; family Ixodidae; genus Ixodes; species Ixodes persulcatus. The sequence goes on along the minus strand of JABSTQ010010314.1, from coordinate 984,887 downwards.
CATGTAAGTATGTGCTCGTCGCCCCGCCGGTCGCTGGTTTCTCGCCGCAACCAACATGGCGGACGTACACATCAACTCGAAATTTGGCTTTGAATACCGCCAAAGGCACGGGCGTCGGCGCCTGGTTTTCAAAAGCGCTTTCTCTGCGCGAGTGCTTGTGCCAGCGAAGGATTCTACAGAACTAGGCTTTCGCGCCCTGGCCTTTGCCAGACCCGAAGCCAACTGGTGAAACGGAGCATGTTCTTCGGCGACTCACTAGATGGCGCTGTGCATTTAGCATATCGTCTATTGAAAACAGAAATGGCAAAATGTTTAGATTAAAGTAACTCCCTCAAGACAAGAATTACTATAGTAAAATTCTTTATTTGTCACCAAAAATAATTTTTGAAACCTGGGGTTCCCAGTCTCGGGACGCTTTTTGCGATTCTTTTTTTGCTCCGAAAACCAAAGCAAAGCAAATGAGACCTTAGATGTTAAGACACTGCGAAGCCGGTCTGCCGTGTGGCGCCGCTGGTTTATCCTGTGTATGACCAATTGAACAAGTTCAGTGCAACTTTTAGACTAAGGTCTTTACCGTGCGTCACGCAGTTGTGACGCACGATCTCAAGACAGTACGATGCTTGCGAAAGGAGGAAACATAAATAACACATAAAACGCATTCGAACTGGTAAACTTCCCACTTGGAAAAATGAGACCGAGGTTTCCATTTCTGCTTCTTGATATAGGGTTTTCAAGAAGTTGAGGGGAAAATAGCTCACTGAAAGCGGGCAGAGATAAGCGTGTAGACACCTGTGACGTCACAAAGCGCTTCGTGTAGATGTCTACCCAAACGTTCCAAAACGGCGTGTTTTTTTTTTGTAGTTGTTTTTTGGTTATTTTTTAAATGGCTTTTCTGTTTATGGGTACTAATACTCTGGTGCCTGAGGTGTGCCTCCGACTGGTACACCCGCCGGCAATATGAAGGTGAACACCTTACGCGGTTTCTTGCCTGTTTTACGGCTTCCTAAAGCTATATTAACTCTCAACGTCTCAAATGGTACGTGGTCAAGGGTCTAAACTTAGCGTTCTAGCCCTCTTCTGGAACAGAGCTTGTTCCAAAACTTGCAGGAGCGTCAAAAATAAGAAGAGGGCTGTTCACCTTCACATCGCTCACGGGTGTACGTTCACTGATCATTCATTCTGCCCCCCCCCCCCCCCCCCGATCTTAGCGTAGTGACGTCATGACGGGAATCTTGCGATTCGCCGCGATCCTCTGCGGCACAACTGCGGATGCGAATACGCCACACGCCTATTGTTTTGTAGGCTGCTCTGCAGCAGGCTGGTTGAAGGGGACATTACCAGGCAAAGGTAACGCCCCTTTATAAAAAGACCTTGAATCAAAAGAGTGACGGATTCGCGGAGAAACAGAAAGGGCGAGGGATCTCCTACGGAAGGGATAAATTTATCGACTTTTCATTATACAGGGTGTGATTGATTGATTGATTGATTGATTGATTGATTGATTGATTGATTGATTGATTGATTGATTGATTGATTGATTGATTGATTGATTGATTGATTGATTGATTGATTGATTGATTGATTGATTGATTGATTGATTGATTGATTGATTTTATTACGTGCCCAAAGACACCCTGAAGGTTTTGACATTGGCGCACAAAATGTCACCTTTACGTTAAAAAAAAATTAATATTCAAAGACATGAAACACATACATAGCCTATCAAAGAGCCTAAGTCATAATCAATTATATTAAAGGTACTTTCCGCTGTTCGAAAGTAAAATAAGGCATGCAAAGGAAATTGTGCTATTACAAAAAGAAATCCGAGTTCGATGTAATGGTGATTCTTGAAATTTCTAGTTTGGATAAAACGTTTCGCAATGTCGTGTGAATTTTGCTTGGATGCGTAACTTTATGCTGCCTAAAATATCAGGTATATCAGTATGACCTTGGATTAGTTTCTGTAAAAAAACACTACTTCTCGGCAACTCCTACTGTCACATAAAGCGCTGAGGTTCAAAACCCTAAGAAGAGAAAGGTATTAGAAGTATAATCTCCTGTGAAAATCTCAATTATAGAGTATGCGAACCAAACGCTTTGTTTGTACCGGTTCAAGGCGTTAACATTCACTTTCCGATAAATTGTTCCACACGGCCCCTATACAGGCCTGTTAGATTTTAATTCAAGCACATTTATTACAAGAACTCCTTGGAAGGCACAGTAAGGCGGTTTGTGCAGGTGAGTTATAAAGCCAAGGGAACATTATACAGGTGGCTCATCTTCACATTAAGTCGAATAATTAGCTAGAACTTCTTGATTAAAGTTTAATTAGTGAAAATACACATTTGATTTCATTTAGAAATTCGATGAGCGTCATCGAAAATTACTCAACCAGTCAATTTTAGAACAACTTGAAGCACGTGTGAATTTACCACTCGTGCAGCAGGCGCAAAGCTAGTGGCACAAGTCACCTCTACAAACCGAATTACTGCACCTTTTACGAATTTGTTTTAACAAATTTGTTCGAATTAAGCTCAAACACCCAGTATAGGAGCCTCAATTTACGCGGGTCCACGAGGCATTTCATGTCCATATCTATACTCCCAGCTAGACTAGAGTCACTATAAAAAGGTACGCTTCAGGGTAACGCCACTTCCGCCATCTTGTTGTTTGAAATCCTTGTTGCCAGTGACCTGAAGATTTATCTTAAATCGCATGGAGCGCTTCCTCGTCCCCCAGAAACGTTAAAGCAGTCCGCAACAGAGCAAAATGATATTGCCTCAGCTTCCTGACAGCGCATCTAAAACTCAGGAAGTCGCATTTTTGAATCGTAACTATCGCCAGGGGCTCCCGCAATACACTACAAAAGAAAATGGCGGCACCCCCAAGACACTACGGGAATTGGGTGTCGCTGCTCTAAGCGTAACTAATTTAGTGGCTCTAATCTCACATCCGCTTGAGTGTCGCATCACTGGCCATCACTGGTCGCATCACTGGCCAATGGCATGCCAGAATTGATAGCATTCTGAGGGGGATGTTAGAAAGCGTTGCTTACGATTCAACACCTTCTTCAACTGATAACTTGTTTAGCTTACTCAAATTGCCTTGTTTCTACTCGTTGTTTATTCAGACGGTCGTTTTTCGTCACTTTTGGTGCAGTGAATCTAAAACTGAGGGGGTGGCCCCATGTACTTTTAGGAACACAACTCGCTATGAAATTCCTCGTATCTATACTCATTATGGGGAAAGCATTAGGTCATTTTACGTACCAAAAATGTTTAATGAACTGCCAGACTACTTATTCTTAACTAATTCTAACCATGGGCTCAAAAATAATCTAAAAAAGTTATTTCACGATACCACCAAGTGATAGAGCTACAGTTGATATTTCGTGAGTGTTTCCTACTTGGTTTTATCCTGTTGTGACCTGCTGTTTCTGTAAGGGTTGCGCTGTACTGCCAGGTCATGCCACACAAGCCTCCCTTGGCTTAGGCAGACCTGTATATGTATTTGTCTATTCCTATGAATAAAAGTTTATTGTTATTTTTATTATTATTATTATTATTATTATTATTATTATTATTATTATTATTATTATTATTATTATTATTATTATTATTATTATTATTATTATTATTATTATTATTATTATTATTATTACCTGGGTTCCGGCCTGCCCATGCTGTCCGCCCGCAGCAGGTGCGCCAGGGTTAAGCTTTTCTCCTTCGAGGTCCGGGTATAACCTCGGGGCCTGGGTAGCGGGCACTTGTTGTCCTTGCTGCTGCTGCTGCTGATTGTTGCGGAGCCCCTGCAAGAACCTGTCGAATGCGTTGGGCGCGAAGCCTGGGTCGATAATGCCCGAAGGCAATCGCTCGAAGATCCGTGATGGCAAATTAGTAAGGTCAAACAGTCCGTTGAGTGGAGATGCATCACTTGTCCTGGATTGCCCTTGAGCTGGAGTTGCTGTGGCTTGCCGTCGCACTCTCTGAAAATAGCCACCGATTGAAGGTGCGGTCAGTCATTTTGACAGGTCCCAATTGGAGGTTCAGGAAACCTAAAGGGCCCAGAAATCTGCACATTCGTTCAGCTTGGGACCTTTGCGGGGAATACGTTCGCTGGGGAGCGATTAATAATGACGTTTAAGTTACTTGATATCCCATCTTGAAAAAGAAACAGTGCAACTGACAAAGACGAGCAGGAAGAGACGACGTACACAGCATCTTAGATTCTTAGCGCAGCAGTATATTCGAATTCTCTTTGACCGTCTTTTCCTCGGTTCGTTTTTAATAAGGCGAAACAATGTTCTTTATCTTATCAGTACATGATTTCATAACTGGTCGCTGGTTCTAGATTTTATTCTAAATCTATCTATTTTTCACCGGCTCATTGATATTGTTATAGAGAGTTGTACGGGCACGTTTTTTCTATGGATTATCATCATTAGACTTAGATACTTCTTAATGTGTTTGTGTCGTTAGTATTATTATTACGAATATTGTACACTTTTATGTTGCTCTTTTTGCTTTTGGGGGGAAGTAAGGCTTGTAACGCAACATCCGAGTTGGTTTTTTTTCTTCCCCCTCTCTAAATGTAGACAAATAATACATTTGACTGATTTGTATTATTTCTATGGCACGCAATGGTTGGCTGTCCCATGTAGCTCTGAAATGTACTGTTTTGTTTGTTGGACTATTTTATAGATAATAATGGGGCAGGGGGGAATCTCTTAAACTATTTTCCTATTGCTAGCAGGGCAAAACTGCCCCCTTTCAAAAGTACGCTTCTTCGATGTAAATAATAAAAGTGCCAAAAACACGGAGGACAAGTACAAGGAACGACGTACACTACAGAGCGCTTTGTGGTGTATGTCGTCCTTCTACGTGTCCTTCGTGTTTACGAGCTCTTATTCTCTGCAATGTACAACCAACTCGCCCCAGTTCATACGCTTCCGCAATGCTTTTTCAGGCACGTTCAAGACAAAAATAAATGTTTCAAAGATCGTGCGGTGGCAATGTCTACACTACGCTCTTGAAAAGAACGAAGCACGTGCAGTTTCATTGCCAGTGAGTAACTTTGACTTAACAACCTACTGTAAATCATCGAAACGTTTTGCAGTTTTACAAATTGAATTTTTAATGTTTTGTTTATCGTTCTTGTAAGAGTCCCCTTTTTTTACACTTTTTTTGTGTATTCTTTGCTTATTCCCAAGTTCTTGCGTGTGTCGATTTGGCACGTACTGTAATCTGTTAATTAAAATTTGCAATCTGGAGGATTATGGCGGATTTGTACTGAAGCCACTTTGAATGTGGTTGCCCTACTGCTACAGTGACAAATGAAAGCTTGAGAAATAAATCTATTGTATGCTTTCGAAACTTTCTGCACATCTTCCTGTTCGGAGCAACTGGCCAATTTAATTTCAGGTCTATGTCACCCAGAAACCCTAGAGTTCATACATCTGCTGTCCGAGATGATTCAACAATATTTATTTTAAAAAAGTTCTGGGATTTTCTTACGAAGTTTCACTAAATGAACAATAAATATTATTGTCTTTTTCCAGGAAGGATACTAATGTTTCTCGTATAAATTGACATATTGGTTCTCGTAAATAAGTGTATTTAAAGCGTCATTATTTTTATTGGATCTTGTTTTATCGGTATTTTATAATTAGTGCAGGATCAAGAAACATTATCAATTTGAATGCCGCATGTGGCAGGACTTGGCATTCCCTTGGGGTTGAAAGAGTCTACGAATCTATTTAAATGTCGGTTTCCATGAATATCGTCATTTAAATGAGCACCGGCATACAGCAGTCTAAAATATCATCTTAATTCTGAGTTAAACCTTCAAAATCTGACCTCTTTAGAAACAACAGATCTTTCCAGCTTCATACGTTAGCCATCAAAGTTTTATGGTTTATCTCCGCATAATACTAGTACCAACATAAATATGTGGACCCTTTCAACTGCCAAATAATAGAACATCTGACAGGAGTACAAGCCTCATTTTTCTAACAATGAGTGAGTACCATACCTACTAGGTATCAACGAAAACCCATGCATCATTTTTTTTTATTATTTGTATTTTGCCATTTCTGAACGACAACCGACTACTTCAAAGAAGAGAATTCCAACAGACCGATCTCATCAGTCAATTTGGCTACGCCACCGCTGCCGCAAATGCGTCGAGAGAACTTTAGTCTTTCTGCACGCGCGACAACCTCGCTAGAGCTCTTCGAAGGCAAGCAAGAGTCGAAAGTTAAGGCGGCGTCACGCATGCGCCGAAAACTTTGTGAAATTGGCTTGCTCAAAATAATCTCACGGACCTCAAGTGTCACGCTTCTGTACTAAACAGCCGCTGACTAAGATAATATTCTTCATTTCGCTGCACGACTAACAAAAACGAGACCAAAACACTTTAAGAAGATAAGATAAGCTTATCTTTTTATGCGGGTACTCAGAATACGGGCTCAAATATACAGATACCCAAATAAGCTATCCTAACCCAAAATCATTATGCTCTGATTCTAATGAATGTGTTCAGAGTCATGAAACTGACCTGCGATTTATCCTGCAATGAGCTTGACTCTGACGTCGCCTCTGCTTTCGTGTCGTTAAACTCTACACTTTCTTCAGGCTCCGTTTTACGTGCCATGGCCTCTCGCAGTCTCTGGTAGAAGTCTGGTGAGAATCCCGGATCGATCGGTATACGAATAGGAGGTGGTCTCACGATTGGTTCGATGACTACGTCGGGGACGTCTTGGACCTCGGAAGCTCCATTTTTACTGGAACCGGCCTCAGACCCTTTGGATGTGTCGTTCTGAAATATTTTATCCGCAGATGATTACCTATATTTAATTCGCATTGCATTGTATTAAAATCATCGTATCGTATTAGAGTTACAAGAAATTATATCACGTACTTTTAATGCATATTATAATTTTGCAATTATCAACGTGTATCTCAAAGTTAACATTAGAAGTAATATTGTCACATTTGCTTTGTTCATCAAATAACAGTACTCTTCTGCTACAGTACCGCAATTACTTTGCACATGCTAGTTTTCTGTTTACGAATCAGCTAATAAACCCCACCAGATTTTTTTAACATCCTGCAAAATCTCTCAATACTACTTTAAATAATTTCATAAAATAAATTAAAGAATGCTGTGCATTATCTTCCATATTGCACAAATTGTAGCCAGTAATGGCAACCTCAGGCCATAATCGTTTAGGTCAGTTTTGAAAAATGTAATTTTATCCCCAGTTACGCTGTCATGCATTGAAGTATCGCCATCTACTTTGTACTTTTACCATCAGCTCCTGCAGTATTACTGAATGCGAGAACATGTACTTTAATACGTTAATAATTTTGAACGTGTCGCTGCCTGTAATCTAACATATATATGTAAAATCAACGTCACGTATTATGTGAGCCCGAGTCCTTTGGCATTACAAATGAGTCATTTGTAATACCAAAGGACTCGGGTTTATATAATGCCAATAGACTTGGCTTCATATATGACTTAGGATGATAATAATGTATGGATGGAAGGTAACGGTCATACATTGTGCGTCGGGCAGCACCTTGTGCCACCTAAATTAGAAACATTTATACCCCCTCCTTCATTGGGACTTAAATTTCGCCTTCTCTTAAACAAGCTATCTCATCAACTTTGTGAGTAATCTACCATTCCCTTATACATTTTCCACCAATATTGCAGTGTCCCTATGCGATTGTAATCATTTTCTCTTCCGTTCTTCCACGCCTGTCAGCAAATCCAGGTTCTCATGCCAAACTGATTTCCACTTCCAGGAGGGCTGTGCCAATATACATTTATTTTAAAATCTGCGTGTTCAATCAATCCAATCTATGGGTTCGATACTGAAGAATGTTTAAAAGCCAGATATTACGAGGAGTATACATAAGATGTCTAATCGCTGGGTCGATTTCCCCCTCGTCATTTTTTATTTGAATTTGCGTTCATGTTATCAGAGACCTGTACCCCACTTTTAAATTCTTCTAGTCGATGATAGCTAAAGAAGCGCATTTTTATGTTCACGCTTTTTGCCTCGTGATTTGTCTTCCTCAAGTAGCGTCAGCGCAAGTCACTGGGCTTTTTCTGTTTCTGATGGCTTCAGCGATGATAGAACACGTAAGGAAACATGAAGAACATCATGACGTTGCGCTTTTTATGCTATCTGATTGGGCCCATCAGCTCGTAACGTCGGCTGCGTCTGGACTTAAGGTGGAACAAAGTATTAGGTATAATAGATCTTTTCCCGAACCGAAGCTGCCCTTGTGGCACGGTGGCACGAAAAGAATTCTGGGCACCAGTGGCCACTTAGTTTTGGTTTCAGTTTCAGATGTCTCAAAATTATTGTGTCGTGACGGACTTCCTACAAGTGTGCAATACTCTAGGCGTTGCCGAGAGATACGGAGAAAAACACGTGGCACTGTTTTTATTGTTTCCGATGTGCCGGATTTTGTGCAAAGGTAGGCAAGTGTAGGGAGCCTTCGTGTGCGCTTTGCTAGGGTGATGCCACCCTTTGTAATACCACTCGCCGACAAACCAGCAGCCATTTTGGTTCTCGACGATAATCCGTGGGGCTTATAACCCTCCCGAAAACAAGCACCTTATCTCGCAAGTTCGGAGCAGCGTTGTGGAACCCACGGAGGGAGGATTAGCATTTTCCCCCTCGGATGGGAGGACCGATGGACACAAAGGCCACTTTCCGGCGCACGGGGAAACAATGAGAGGAACAAAATGGCGGTGGAAGAGGGTGTGGGAAAGGGAAACAGGCAGTTGGCATCACTCTATGCGAAGCGCACATGAAGGCACCCTAGGCAAGTGTAGAACGATGGATTGCAACGTCCCTACTGGTGCCCCTGTCGTGCAAGCACGTTCGCATGCGCGTGAAGAAACGTTATGGAGGCTTGGAAGTTCACGTGCTTGGCTGCAAGAGTACAGACAGCGGCTGTCTGATAGAAACTTAAACCATGCCACTTCGTTCCGTGGCTAACTGATTCCCAGCGTGCAACGCGTGCAATGTTGCATGGAGGGATTTTTGAAAGTAGCCTATTAAGCCAGTCAACCAATTCGTGCGCCATGCACACACCGTATTAGTGTTTCTTTTTCCCCAGATCAACAAATTAACTTACTCGACATCTTGGAAACCCTGAGATGGGGAACGATAAAAAAAAAAACGGACGAACACAACAAAATCTCAAACGCAGCGTTTGAGATTTTATTGTGTTCGTCCGTTTTTTTTTATCGTTCCCCATCTCAGGGTTTCCAAGATGTCGATTAATTACCAGCTCGCCTGCACTCTATCACTGCTTAAAATTAACTTCCAGTGATGTGCAATGATACCAGAATATCAAGTTTGACGGGTTAATTAATCGATCGTTTTCAAGGGGAATGGTCGAAGCGCATTCATAAATAACATTACGTCCGTCCAAACACGTAAGCACACCGATCGAATTGCATGTATATGTTCGTGCGTGAGACTCCTATAAATCGACCCTTCTATAAATGACCTCCGGGGTGCTACAATAGCTTTATCTATTACGCTGTGAAGTACAATCCTAACATGAGCAGTAGCTCTAATTTCTAGAAATTACGCACGCCGTGCGATAGCCCACAGCCGGGTGACAAGGAAAATCTTTTCTGGGCAGGAAGCAGATAACTGTGGATACTTTATATTTTTTTAAAAGAGGAAATTACCTGAAACCTACCTCGGGAGACTGATCTTCGGAAAGTATTTCGGTAAGGTTCACAGGAACGAGCTTAAAGTCGGGAAGGGGTTTCCCGAACTGGCTGTTCGGAACTTGGGGAACCCTGAATCTCTTGTGGTAGTCGGGCGCAAACCCAGGGTCGATGATGTCCGGATACGGCCGGCGGAAGTTCCCCGAGGGCCAGTTGGGAGGCCGTTGCTCGCCGTGGCGCCACACCACAATATCCCCATCCGAATCGGCGCTAGGAGCTGGCGCAGTGGTCGTCGTCGTGGTGCTTGTCGTGGCTTCCACGTCATCCGCCATGGCGGCTGCTGCCAAGAGCAGCACAGCTAAAACTGCGGATGTCAACTATATGGAACAAACAAGAATGTCTGGTCAAAACTCTATCCGATCAGAAAATTAGAGTCCCGACTGTCATTAATAGAGTTTAACACGGTGCCGTAGTGAAATAGTAATATGGTTTGAGTACAAGCGAAGGAGAGCTGTCCTGCTTTTGCAAAAGGTATCGGACGCATGAGGAATACTGACACCGAAGATAAACGGTCCTGTACAAGAGTAGGGAGCCGTTATCTGAACGTAGCGAACTTGGACTGATATGACGCTCGAGCCGGTAGTCCAAGTGCGTCTCAGATAATGTATATACAGAAAAATATACACAAAGGAAAGTATATACAAAAAATATTAATGTGAAAGCCCAGTCCTCTCGGCTCCTACGTTCTATGGGCTAAAGAAATCAATGCGCGTGTTGTTGTTTTTTCCCAACAGGTATGAAACAAAACAAACACTCCGGTTTTAGTAGGTATGCTGTACTTAATCATGCATCATTTTTGGCAAGAAATATGGGAAGTAATCATATTTTCTGGTTTATAAAAAAGGCTCAATTTAAAAAAAGAAGAGCTTGATGTATTTCGAGTACGGCTCTCTTGCTTCTACAGTGTCATTTCTTTTGATTTCAACCCTTCGGAATAACAAATAACTTCAGTTATACTTTCGTAGATCATAGTCAATTCGTCTCAGTATTCACGAGATAATTATTCGTGAATCAGACGTCCCGTAAAACAAACTGAATATTAATCTACTCGTGGCTGCAAAAACGTCTGAGCATTGAGACCATAAAAGACGCCCCAATAAAGAATTTCGTAGTCATTTATCCACGATGCGGATTTCTAACTGCAACTTTGATTGAGACATTTCGGCCATCTATCTACACCCAAAGCAAACATTAGGTCAATAAAAATGTATCAAAAACGTCCCTTTCAACTCACCATCGATGCTGTAGTCAGCAGCAGCAGAAATTCCAAGCGACCTCGTCCTAGAATTGCGAGCTGACGTCTGAAACAATAAGCTCCATGGCCGTTACTTTATATACAGATTAAAAAAAAACAATAATTTCTACGCGCTATTGGCTCGACAGGAGGGTGACGTCGCTATCAAAGGAAACACTTCTCGTCTAGCCTAATCTGAGTGTAACATTCCATTTTTTTATATTGCCTAGGTTATTCCAAAGGCCTTGTCTACTCGCTACGCAACCGTCTCGACCTTTCCTGGCAAAGAGGTCCGAACCGAGCAGAGCAAAAAGAAGAATCTCAGGAAGACTCTCACGTACATCTAGTTTGGCACTTCCACCTTACCGGCGGCGGATCTGATGTGTACCATCCCCTTCTAACCCTCGGACGCCCTTGAATTTTGTTTTCTTTATATGCGCGAGCTGCCTGGAGCTTCTCGTTGCGATATGTAGCGTTTCCCGGACCCGTTCGGGGGCCGGAAGCAACTAGCGGCCAATTTGTGAACCGATAAACTTGGGGCAAACGAGTCGTCGTCGTGGTCTCCGAAGAAGCCGGCCCTGAAAATATGCGGCGGCGCCGATAGCAACACCGACGGAAATCGTTACGGCTTACGGCACCGCGGTCTTCGTCAAGTCAGGAAGTCGACCTCAGGAAACATCAACGTATGGCAAAATGACGCCTCAGACTTGCCCCAAACATCAGATCCAAGACTATTGGGTCACCAAAAATTGCATGAAGCGTATCGACCCTTCAAAACAATCGCCTTTTGCACCTACAGTCTAAAACAAAACAAAAATCTGGTTGCATAAGATCTCTTTAGGGGTTCTTCGGCCTGTCCAAGTTTTGCACCCTGAAAGGTTATTTACTTCACCCCCTAAAAAAGGGAACTTCGTGAAAAGCATGTAAAAGATTCTTTTTGAACTCATTTTTGATGCGAGAGAGTTCTTCATTGCCCAGTTGTGTTTCTAGTGCTCCAGGAGCGATAGTTCTTGAGGCGGAACCGTTATTGACGAGCTGAAAGAGATTTTGGGGCGTCGAAAAACCTTGTAAGAATGTTTTTCTTTCTTTTTTAGAGTGTACGACTATAGCACGCGTTTTCAACATGCGCACTACAGCAGATCCCTCCTGCAAAATATCATAGGTCGCGCATGAGTCTACAGCTTAGTGACTAGGCATTCTTTGCCCAAATGATAAGCGCCTCAAATGTGTATATGAATTCCTGCATATCTCGCATCTCTTTTACAGGGTGCTGAAACAACAGTTTTGAAGCTCATTTTATGGGGGTGAACATGTCCTTTTCTAGTTCGTTTTGCTGTTCCGAAAACCTGCATCATTACGCCAGTCTGCTACCCAAAAAAAACTGCTACCAATTTAAAACAAAAGTGCGACTTTGAAGGGAAGTTGGAGAGGTTCTTGAAAACAAAAATTGCTAGAGGTGAATTCTAGAGTATTTCTATCCCGTGAATCTGAATATCACGCTACGTTTTCCCGAAGATGTAACCAAACGCGAGAACACGCGAAAAACCTCTGATCAGTCGTTACGTCATGAAAGGATCTTTCGGCCGCAAAGTGCGTGTCGCTCCTGTGGGCTAGCGCGTGCAATTGCAAGCTGCCAGGAATATTCCCCCGCATTGACACCAGACGTGACGTCTTTTTCTCGCCTTTTTGAAAATTGCAATAGTGCGCGTGCATAGCTTTGATAGGCGCTGAAGATGCGCAAGAGTGGGGGTTCCGAAAACACCTTTTGTGACGTAACGCGGGAAGGAGGGGCTTCGTCGGTATTTTGTAAATGATTTTCTGCAGCCTCCGCGCATCAAATTGAAAAATAATCTCGATATTCGTGATTCTCGAGGCCAAATTAAAGACGATTTAAGTGTATTTACTCAAACACAGAACCGCTTGAGTTTCCCTTTAGTCGAGGGACTTTGTGTTTCCTTCTACAGTAGGATGGGCCGCAGCGGATGCTACAAACCATCGATGCAAGTTCTGTGTTGTGAGCGCATCACGCAAGGACTCAAACCCTAACCGGTACCCGAACCACCTACCGTTCAAGAGAAACACTTTTTTCAGTAAACCGTTACTAAAAAGAATGCGATATTTTTTTTTGCACGAACTGTAACCGGAACCGGAACTGCTAACAATTAACCCGGTAGCCGATATATTTAGTCGGTTCGGCACAATCGTCACAAATAACAAATTCACACCTCAAGGAGGGATCTTCAGCTGCCATGGACATTTGTGATGAACGTGGAATCGTCGAACTGTCGCTTCCCGTTCTAAATTCATGTAAAAAGGTGAAATTTCACTGAGAGATATATAAGCAGTTCAGTTTCGGTTCACATGCAATTGACTTAATAGGCTCTATTGTGTCAGTTCTGCAGGAAGGCTGTTCTGTTTTCAGTTTTCGTCAGAGAATTAACTTGTCAGATTTAATTCTGTAATGCTAGGTCAATTTTGTCCTCACAACCGACACATCGTGATGTTGAAAGGATCGAGATAAATGATCATTTTTGCAGTTGTCGTGGTTAATAATATTTGTCATTAATAAGTATAAAAGTTAAGCTTTTTTTTCTAATATTTGGCCGTTACACCTACGTTCCTCCGTTGTTAATACACCATTCCTGTATAACATAAGCCACGTCCGTGTTCTGTTTTGTGGCGGCATCAGTTGCATTATACTCCACTTGACGGCCGTAAAGGCGGGCGCGGTTAAGGCGCCTGACTCTTTGGCGGGTAATCCCTAATAGGCTCGAAGTGTAAAGACCACATAAATATTTAATATAATATTGTCACGGGTGGTGACCAAAACAACAATAAATAAACAGGAAGAAAGAACGTTTAATGTGACGAACTTGTGCCAAAAATAAAAGGGGTACAGAAAATAATAACAGAGCGTCGCGGGCGTCGAAGTCGGCGTAGAGCAGAGTCGAACGCTGGGGCGAGACTGACTCCAGCTTGCCACGCGGAGCCGCTTTTGTACACGCGTGGGCTTCTGGAGCATTCGGCGTAGAAGGTCCGGTGCCTAGAACATTCTAACCTCGAATCAGCAAGACGGTTCTCGAATTTACCAGAACGTCAGATTACAGTGTCAACAAAAATGTGTAGCCGCGGCCAGGAATCGAACCCTGGCTTTTCGCGTGGGAGACAAGCGCGATAACCGTTCGGCTGCCTACTTGGCAAGTTGCGCGCGCGGCATTACTCCCCCCTTTAAAAAGTGCATCGCCCCGATGCAGAACAAAACAAAGCGAGCAAAAAGAACGGTAGGCTAAAGAGTCATTTAAAACACATAATGTCCACAGTCCTATCGAGCGTAGTATGGCTTCATGCGCACGACGTGGACGACTTCTGGTCGTGGAGGGCGGCGTGACGAAGTCCGTGTTCCGTCGGGCATCACCTCGTAGTTCAGATCTCCAAGTCGACGAAGTACCTTGTAGGGTCCAAAGTACCGTTTTAGGAGTTTTTCGCTGAGACCGCGTCGTCGTATCGGGGTCCAAACCCGCACACGGTCTCCAGGCTTAAAGTGGACGTCCCGACGACGAAGGTTGTACCGGGTAGCGTCGACACGTTGTTGATCTTCAATTCGGAGTCGGGCGAGCTGGCGAACTTCTTCGGCTCGTTGAGCAACCACTTGGGCGTCGGGGCTTCCATCGTCAGCAGGTTCGTGGGGAAGCATCGCGTCGAGCATGGTCGTTACTTTCCTGCCATGCACCAGTTGAAAGGGTGTCACCCCGGTCGTCTCTTGCACGGCCGTGTTGTAGGCAAATGTGACGTATGGCAACACCTCGTCCCATGTCCTGTGCTCCACGTCGACGTACATGGAGATCATGTCGGCGATGGTCTTGTTGAGTCTTTCTGTCAGCCCGTTGGTCTGCGGGTGGTACGCCGTGGTGCGACGATGGCTGGTGTGGTTGAGACGAAGGACTTCCTGTGTCAGCTGGGCCATGAACGAGGATCCACGGTCTGAGATCAAGACTTCGGGGGCGCCGTGCCGGAGGACAATGGACTCGATGAAAAACTTGGCGACTTCAACAGCCGTTCCTGATGGAAGGGCTTTTGTCTCGGCGTACCGTGTGAGATAATCGGTTGCGACGATTATCCATCGGTTCCCTTGCGTCGATGGTGGGAATGGCCCAAGTAAGTCCATTCCAATTTGCTGGAACGGGGCAGATGGCGGCGCAATAGGCTGAAGAAGTCCTGCCGGTCTCGTCGGTGGTTATTTTCGTCGTTGACACTCGTGGCAAGATCGGGTGTAGTGGTGCACTGTCTTCGCGAGCTTGGGCCAGTAGTATGTTTCGCGTATCCTGACGAGAGTTCTGCTGTAGCCAAGGTGTCCCGCCGTCGGGTCATCGTGGCAGGCTTGAAACATTTCTTCTCGAAGACTGGAAGGAACCACCAACAGCCACGCCGTGTTGTTGTCGCTGAAGTTCTCCTTGTAGAGCACACCTCGTCTGAGGGAGAAGGTTGGCAGTGTTCGTACAAAACTGCGGGGAACGGCACTTCCTTGTCCCTCTAGGTGCTCGATGAGTGCTCGCAGCTCAGGGTCATCTCGTTGAAGTGCTGCCATGTCCCTGACATCCAGAGCGCCAGGGAAACGCTCATCGTCGTCCTCTTTGGTGCAGGCAGGAGCGGCCTCGACTGGGGCCCTAGACAGGCAGTCGGCGTCATTGTGCTTCCGGCCGGACTTGTACACCACGGTCATGTCGAACTCCTGCAGTCGTAGGCTCCACCGGGCGAGGCGTCCAGAGGGGTCCTTCAGATTCGCCAGCCAGCAGAGCGAGTGGTGGTCTGTGACCACGCGAAAAGGACTTCCATACAAATATGGGCGAAACTTTGTTATTGCCCAGACGACAGCGAGGCACTCCTTTTCAGTAGTTGAATAGTTCCTCTCCGCGTTAGACAGCGTCCTGCTTGCGTATGCGATGACTCGCTCTGCGCCGTCCTGCATTTGGACTAGTACCGCACCCAGTCCGGTGTTACTGGCGTCGGTGTGGATCTCGGTTTCAGCAAACTGGTCGAAATGGCCAAGAATCGGGGGCGTCTGGAGTCTTCGTTTGAGCTCGTCGAATGACCTCTGGTGTTCTTCTGTCCACTCGAACTTTACGGCGTCCTTCGTGAGGTTCGTCAGTGGTGCGGACAGCTTGGCGAAGTCTCGAACAAAGCGCCTGTAGTAGGCACAGAGTCCGAGAAATCTTCTCACAGCCTTCTTGTCAGCCGGTGGCGTAAATGCAGCTACGGCGCGGGTCTTCTCGGGGTCAGGTAGAACGCCTTTGTAGTTCACGACGTGGCCAAGGAACTTTAGTTCCCCATAGGCGAACCGACACTTTGTTGGCTTGAGTGACAGGCCGGCGGTCTTGATGGCTTGAAGCACGGCTCGAAGTCGTCTGAGGTGTTCGTCGAAATCTCGTGAGAATACCACGACATCGTCCAGGTAGACGAGGCAGCTCTGCCATTTCAGACCTGCCAGCACGGTGTCCATGACGCGCTGGAAGGTGGCTGGTGCTGTACAAAGTCCGAACGGCATCACTTTGAATTCGTACAGTCCGTCGGGAGTGACGAAGGCAGTTTTCTCCCGGTCACGGTCGTCGACTTCAATCTGCCAGTAACCACTCTTCAAGTCCATCAACGAAAAATATCGGGAGTGGCGCAATCGGTCTAACGTATCGTCGATGCGGGGGAGCGGATAGACGTCCTTCTTCGTCACAGCGTTCAGTCGGCGATAGTCCACGCAGAACCGCAGGGTTCCGTCCTTTTTCTTTACAAGTACGACCGGGGACGCCCATGGACTTCTTGAGGGTTGAATGATGTCGTCGTCGAGCATCTCCTGGACTTGATCTTGAATCACTTTCCTTTCCTTTAAGGAGACTCGATACGGTGACTGGTGGACAGGGAGTGCGTCGTCGTCGGTAATAATTCGATGTTTCGCCATTGGTGTTTGACGAACTTTCGATGTCCTGGCAAAACAGTCACTGTATTCGGCGAGGAGATCAACCAGTTGCCGGCGCTTCGGAGCTGGGAGCTCGGGGTCGATGTCGAGCGGCGGCGGTGTCGTGCTCTCCTGCTGTGACGACGAGGTTTCTTCGGAGATTGCGGTGACCACGGCTGGCGCCTGAAGCTCCTCGACGTAGCCCACGGTGGTACCCTTCGTTAGGTGCTGCGGCTCCTCTCGAAAGTTTGTCACGAGAACAGTTGTACGTCCTTCTTGGAGATCCGTTACGCCTCGTGCGACGCCAATTCCTTTCTCAAGAAGCAGTTGGACGCTGCCTTCCAGAAGAGCTTCACCCTGCATGACTGCGTCGGTTATGACGGTGACGAAAACACTTGACCGCGGCGGCAGATTCACATGGTCGGCTATAACTCGAATCGCGGATGACGTGGTGTTGGCATCAACCGGTGGCAGAACAGGCTTTCGCAGCGTCAACTGGTTTGCCCCGAGGTCGATGACGGCGCCATACTCGCAGAGAAAGTCCATTCCGAGGAAACGTCCCTCGAACAGTCTTGCAGAACGACGAACTTGACAGGGCACGTCTCACCGTGGATCTCGACGCGAGCAGTGCATCTCCCGACTGGTGTGATGAGGTGTCCTCCGGCGGTTCTTATTTGTGGTCCATCCCACGGCGTCATGACTTTTCGAAGGCGGCGGGAGAGCCTCCCACTCAAGACTGAGTAGTCTGCTCCGGTGTCCACGAGTGCTGATGCGTCGTGGCCGTCGATGACGACGTTTAGGTTATTGGACACCGATGCAGAGGCGTCGTTTCGGTCTTTGGTAGCGTTCGAGTGGGGGCCCTCCGACGTTCGTGGAGGATCTTGGCGTCGGTCGTCTTCGGCAACTCCACCTCCAGGGGTTGCCGCGCCTAGTTTCCCCGGCGAGGAGCGAGGGGCGACAGGCTTTCACGTCGGGGTCGGTGCATCGGCGATGCTGGACGTCGTGGCGAAGGCGACCGGAACTCTCGGCGGGACGCAGTCTCGGGGGACTGAGGTCGTCGCAGGTAATCGTCGATCTCCCGAGGGCGTTCACCATACCGGGGGTGCAGGTCGTTTGGGTGGAATCCGCGCGGCCCGAGTCGTCGGTATGGGCATCGGCGGTACACATGGTCAGCTTCCCCGCAGTGGTAACACAGCGGGCGTCGGTCGGCCGTCCTCCAGACGTCTGTCTTCCTCGGCGCAGGTCGGTCTGGGTGAACGTGCGCCTGATCTTCCTGTCGTCGGGGTACTGCGGCGTTGGGGCGTCTCTTCGGGGTGGCGCCGTGGCTTGG
Source organism: Ixodes persulcatus (assembly GCA_013358835.2). Taxonomy (NCBI): domain Eukaryota; kingdom Metazoa; phylum Arthropoda; class Arachnida; order Ixodida; family Ixodidae; genus Ixodes; species Ixodes persulcatus. The sequence goes on along the minus strand of JABSTQ010010314.1, from coordinate 966,614 downwards.
CGGGGAGCTTGCGGCGGTCGTCGGGCAATGGCAGCGTAGCTCAACGTCGGTTCCTCCGGCGCCACCGTGGTGACGGGAACCTCTGGTTGGAGCGCCCGATGCACTTCTTCTCGGACAGCCTCGGCGATGGAAAGGGTTGGCGGATGGCTGGTGGTTGGCAGCAACCTTCGTAGTTCCTCCCGGACGACCTCCCGGATAATTTCGCGGATATCTGTACCAGGAGTGTTTTCGCCGCTAAGCAGCGCGGTTGCAGTGACGCTTGGATGCCGCTGGTAGTGGGAAGCGCGCGCTTGGAGGGCGCGCTCGATGTTTGTCGCCTCGGTGACGAAGGCGTCGACGGTTGCCGGCGGGTTGCGGACGAGGCCCCCGAAGATGTCGTCTCTCACCCCGCGCATGAGAATTCGTAGCTTCTTCTCTTCTGTAGCCCGAGGGTCGGCGCGGGCGCTCAGGCGCAGAACATCCTCTACGAAGCCGGTGACGCTCTCGTTGGGGTCCTGGTTCCTGGTTCGCAGTAGGTCCTCGGCTCGCTCTCGGCGGTGGTGGTTTACGAATGTAGCCTTCAGATCGGTCTTGAAAATGTCCCACGACGTCAAAGAGGACTCATGGTTCTCGTACCAGTGCTTGGCGGTCCCCTCAAGGGAAAAATAGACGTTGTGCAGGCGCTGCTCGTCGGTCCAGCCATTGTGGCGGGCAACGCGATCATACTGGTCAATCCAGTCTTCGACGTCTTCGTAGAGTTCACCGTGGAAGGGGGCAGCCGTCCGCGGTGCGACGGGCATGTAGATGACGGGAGCGGCGGGGGCTTGCGACTGGTTGGCCATCGTCGTCTTCTTCGGCCTGGGCCTGTCCGGCAGCAGACCCAATTCAGGGGACTGACCTCTGGTACGCCGGCTTCTTCGGACTCCGGCGTCTTCGGCGAAGGGTAGTCTTCCGGGGCTGAGCACGTCGCTTGGCCGGGATGTCCTTGGAAGGGTACGATTAACGGGCATAGAATGGAGTACCCAGCTCCTCCACCAAATGTCACGGGTGGTGACCAAAAGAACAATAAATAAACAGGAAGAAAGAAACGTTTAATGTGGCGAACTTGTGCCAAAAATAAAAGGGGTACAGAAAATAATAACAGAGCGTCGCGGCGTAGAGCAGAGTCGAACGCTGGGGCGAGACTGACTCCAGCTTGCCACGCGGAGCCGCTTTTGTACACGCGTGGGCTTCTGGAGCATTCGGCGTAGAAGGTCCGGTGCCTAGAACATTCTAACCTCGAATCAGCAAGACGGTTCTCGAATATACCAGAACTTCAGATTACAGTGTCAAGAAAAATGTGTAGCCGCGGCCAGGAATCGAACCCTGGCTTTTCGCGTGGGAGACAAGCGCGATAACCGTTCGGCCACGCGCGCGCTGCCTTCTTGGCAAGTTGCGCGCGCGGCAATATTAAGTTGAAGCAAGCGGTTGAATCAACAAGCCGCGACGAAAGTGGTTTCAAATTTGTGTTTCTGGCACGTCCTCCACTTCTCGTGCGTCCATGACTCCTTGAGACCAATAGCAGTTGAATCCGACGACGAGGTCAATAAGTCTCCCTAGCTTATCATTGAGTGGAGCAATAATGGCGGTCGTTGCAATGGGCGCCGCATCTAATCACCCCAATCACCCGCTCATTGGTGGAATGAATGGTTGATCACTAACAGCGCTGTTGCAGTGAATGGTCGCGTAAACATTAATGTATTTCCCAAGAAGACACTGAAGGATTGTTTTGCTCGGCGAAATGGTAAAATATAAAATTACTCGCAAATCAATGTATTGTTATATTTATTGTGGCGGGAAGTGCTGTCGTGCAACATGAACCGGTTTGAGCGAGTCACACAGCAGATAACGCTAATGCTCGTCTGGATGATTTTTATGTGTGTGGCGCACAGTGAATCGACATTCATTTGCGGCATGTCGAGGTGTACGTATCGGTAATACACGGATATTGTGTGTTCACAAAGTAGTCCAAGTCGAATTTAAAGGGTTTTACGTTCCAAACCAACAGAGGGTATCTGGCACGCTTCAGCGGAGGACTGAGGATTCATTTCAGCCCCTTGGGGATCCTTTGACGTGCAGCCAAAATATTGGTTAGACACCTGTTCATTGAGGAGGCCATTTCAACTGCTGTTATTGTCAGTGATGTAGACTACTGATTCATGAGTACTATTTCTATATTATCACAAGAAATCGAAAACACTCTAAATAACTTAAATGTTTCTAGAAGTGCTTGCATAGATACCATTATTTTAACATTCTCAAAAATAGAAAACGCACAACTAGAGAGCCTCAAATAAGAGTGTGTTCAACACAAACCATGGAGAACGTTTGCAATTTAATGGCGGCGTTGGAAATAGCTGATTATACACTTTTTGGCGTTTAAAAAGTACTTATCCTATCGGAACAAAAATGGTGTCTAAAGAAAGGTGTTATTTTATTCTTCGCGTAAAATATTCAAGCATCTCCAGGGTTGTTTATAACAGGAGTAACGTAGAAAAAACACCCCTAGCCCCCTAGACCCACAGCAAACGTTTGCAATTTAATGGCGCCCATAAACACGTAAACCCGGCCGAGCGGTTGAACACATTCTTACCTGGGGCTCTCTAAGCACAACTAGTGAAATATGTAGCATACATTTTCAACTATTTTTGCCTACTGTTAAAATTGCGGACGACTGGAAGATAAGAAAGGTCTTGCCCATTTTTGAAAGTGGAGATCGTTATGTTGCAGGAAACTATGTTCCCATCTCCCTAACCAGTGTTTTGTGTAAGCTTCTTAATCATATCATTTATTTCCGTGTCGTCTCAAATTATGGGTCGAAGACTTTTTTTTTTCATAAATATCAATACGGTTTTTGAAGAAGGTCTTCCTGTGAGGCGCAATTGATTGAATTTACTCATGATCGCCAGTTTAATATGAGCTATAACTCTCAAACTGACGCCATATTTTTTTTTCTATGGCATTCGGTCGTGTACCTTATTATCGTCTAATATCCAATATTTCTTCAATTATTTTGATTCGTTAACCATTTTACGTATCCGCAATTTTTCATCATTTCGGTTTCAGTATGCTGTTTCAGTCTGGTATTACGAATGTAACCTCGGGAGTCTCCCAGAGCAGTGTCCTGGTCCGCTACTATTTCCTACATATATATTAATGGCCTTAACATTTTATTGTCATGTCATCTAAGCACGAATGCTGACCACAGTGTCTTGTATGTAAAAATTAACACACCGGGTGACCATTTATTTTACATAATGAGTGCGAAAAGTGGCTAATGCTGCTTAACAAAAGGAAATGACAGGAGATTAATTTTACTCGAAAAGGATTTCTCACAATTTTCATACACCTTCGGCAATACAACCATCACTGTATCTTCTTCTTACAAAAATATGGGTGTCGTCCTTACGTCTGACCTTTCATGGGCCGTTCATATTTACACCATGACTGCAGACGCGTCTAGAACTCTTGGCTATATAAATCGTCACCTAAAACAGCTTCTACTCACCTCCGCAAACTAACTAACAAGACATGTCAATTCTAAACTCAAATATGCATCACAGTTTGAACTCCTCATCAGAAATACCTAATATCTCACATTGAGGTAGTCCAGAATCGAGCAGCACGCTTCATAAAATCTTCTTATTCAACCAACTTAAGTGCGTATCTCTTAAAACGTCAGTGTTCTCTACCTTTGCTTGAAGTGCGTCGAACTATTTCTCTTTTGTGTTAATTCATAAGTCTATTAGATCCCCTATTTTTCGGGTGTTTCTTTCTTTCAACCACCTAGCAGATCATCCCTGCGCACCACAAACAGCAAACGTTTTCAACGTCTAGCCGGTTCAACAAACGCATACCTCATCAGTCAACTCATCTGTTCCACGCTTAATTAGCTTGGAGTGACATTCCCGAATCTCTAGTGCTCATCACTGAAGACCCACTGTTCCGCTAAAATATTATCTTTATTTTCTTTTTGTCGACTGCACTCCCATTGTGGGGTAGATTAGAGATGTCTCATATACATTTCTGAAGCAAAATTTCCCTTATTCGCAACTCGAGGAGGCGACGCGACCCAGCGGACATGTCGTAAAGAGGAGATGCGGGGAGCTAGCGCCTATCCGAATGTGCAGCAAAACCTGGCGCGGCCAGGCGGGCTAAATGTGAAACAGAGGATCGGGAAGAAAGGCACGCTGTAAAAGTTGTGAATAGGAAATTCTTAGTGCGTCGCTTCATCTATGATATAGTAAAGGTTACTCATTGTCCTGTTTTTTCACACGCAGTTAACCGTCTCAACCTTTTTCGGCAGAGGAAAAAGACATTTATTTATTTATTTATTTATTTATTTCACATACTATCAGTCCTATGTAGGACTATAATAGGTGTGGGTTAACAAATAATACATAAAATCACTATACAATACATCACCAATCAGCTATTACAACAATACCACAAAGTACAAATATTTAGCGACCGTGACACAAGAAAAACAATCCAAGAAATACAGTGAGTCATCAGAGTACATATCAATTCGAGCGCAAAACGAGGGTAAGGATTGACAGGAAACCACCGCCTCGGGGAGTAGATTCCAATCGCTGATAGTCAATGGAAAAAATTAATACATAAAGCAGTCCTTCAGACACCGGTACTGTTGTAGAGTATGACTGTGCTTATTTCTAGAGATCCTCGACTTATGCGGTGTCAAATAACTATCTTTGTCAACCAAAAGCAGGTTATTCCATATCATAAACAAGAATTTCAGTCTTTTATTTTTTCGTCGATATTTTAGTAAGGGGAGATTTGCTTTGGAATACAGCTCAGTGGGGGAGTCCAGCCTGCGAAACCTGGAAAAAATAAAACGCAGAGCCAGCCGCTGCACCCTCTCCAGTTTTAGCACGTCACACTTTGCGTGAGGATCCCAAACTTCCCCCGCGTACTCTAATAGTGGTCGCACTAGCGACTTATACGCTGTTAATTTGGTGTCACTCGAGCTTTCCTTCAAGGTTCGTCGCAGAAACCACAGTTTTGATTTGCTTTTTAATGATGTTGTTGATGTGAGCCCCCCAACGAAGGTCATGGGATATTGTAACACCTAGGTATTTGTATTCTAAAACACGGGTCAGTGGTTCATTGTCTATACTATACTGAAAATGTAAGGCCTTTATTTTGTGAGTAATAGTCATAAACACAGTCTTTGAATTATTTAGTAACATTTGCCACTCCTTGCACCAGTCACCAATCTGAGCTAGAGATCTGTTGAGATTAAGTTGGTCCGAATCAGTTTTTACTTCGGTAAAAAGGATGCAATCGTCAGCGAACAACCTGGCGTGTAGGGTTAAGTTGGAAACCAAGTCATTAATAAACATCAAGAAGAACAAGGGCCCAAGCACGGACCCCTGAGGGACCCCCGATCTAGCTTCGCACATATTCGACCATTTACCTTTTATGTCTACGAATTGCGTTCTCCCACTTAAAAACGATTTAATCCATGTAGTGAGCTTAGGGTTCTTAAGCATCAGTTGTAGTTTCGTTAGCAACTTCCTATGGTTGACCTTATCGAACGCCTTTTGAAAATCGAGACAAATGACGTCCACCTGTCCCCTTCGATTCAAAACTTCTGCGAAATTGTGAACCACTTCTACAAGCTGCGTCGTGGTTGATAAGCCTCGCCGGAACCCGTGTTGTTTGTCGTCCAGCAATCGGTGTTCTGATAAAAAAGGGCGTATATGTGCAGCAACTATGTGTTCCAAAAGTTTCCCACAAGTTGATGTCAATGATATTGGTCTGTAGTTGGCTACTGAAGATGCAGCACCAGATTTTAAGATCGGAATAACTTTCGCCCGTTTCCACTCAGATGGTACTATCCCCTGACGAAGTGACATTTGAAAGATTCTGAAAAGGTAGTTACCAATCGATTCTGCATATCTTCGTAAGAATTCGTTAGGAACTTCATTGGGCCCTGGAGATTTACTATACTTCGTTTCACCTTCGGTCCGAGCGCGGACGATGGTATGAACCGAAGGGCCAATCAAACAGCGCGGAAAGCGCAACGTCATGGCGTGCTCTCTGCGCTTGATAGGACTAGCCGGCGGAGGAGCACGCATAGAGAGACGGCGAATACCGGCTGGTCCTATCAACTGCAGAGAGCACGCCATGACGTTGCGCCTCTTTGCTGTTTGATTGGCCCTTCGGCTCATTACATCGGCCGCGCTCGGACCGAAGCTGAAACGAAGTATAGTATCAAGATTCAATAACAAATTAAAAATGCCCTCTCTTGTTATTATGCAATCAGCAATGGGAGGCACGCTCTCCAGTAAAGGAAACGTTGGTGAATTTCCGTCATCACTAGAAAACACACTCGAAAAGTATTCATTAAAACAATTAGCAATATCAGTTTCGTTCTGTATCGAATGGCCTTCGATATCAAGTATTTCAACACTGTTATTTCGGGGTGAAAGTTGCCTATAGAATTTACCAGGGGACGAAGTCATAAAACGTTCCATTGTTTTGTTATGTGTCGTTAGCATTTTTAATCATTGATTTGAGATTTCTGCTGAGTAGCCGTAAGCTATCACGTTTGCGAGGATCCGGTGTTTTTTTGTTTTGAGCACGACATCGTGAGATTCTTCGTTTCTGCTCAATAATCTCTCTGTTAATCCATAGATTGTGTTCAGCTTTCTTTTTTGTTTTGGTAGGGACGTACTTATCAAGGCACTCTACAACTAGTTTCGTAAAGAAATGCCACAGGTGATCAATGTGCGATGTGCGACTTTCACTCAAAACCTTAAACTCATTGAAGGCCAATTCTAGTTTATCGAGCACACCCTCATCATCCGCTCTACTGAAGTCTTTGTACGTAACGACCGTACGTTCTCTAACCGGTTGAGTTTTAATTGGGAGAAACAAGTACACCATGGAATGATCAGAGATGCCGGGCATTACCTTGCAGCTGTATGAAGTTCGCAACAAAGAGTCGCTGACAAAAAGTAAGTCTAATATTGAACTCGATTGACCTTGAATCCGTGTAAAGTCCTCAACAAGCTGCGTAAGGTTATTATAAAAAATAAGGTCCAAGAATGAAGTCGAGATTGCGGATTCCCCGTGTGCCGATACAAAGCCATTCCAATCAATGTCACCGAACTTGAAGTCCCCACCAATAATAGCTCTCTTGGAGTGAACCGCAAGTTTAGCAAACGTTTCCCCCAGCTCCCTCACGAACTCTAATCCCATACCAGGTGGTCTGTATATCACCCCAAGAATTACTTCGGCCCTACCTACTTTAATTTTGCACCATTTGTCCTCTATATTAGAGGTACCTTGAATGTCAGTACAAATCAAAATATCCTTGATAACAATAGCCACCCCACCACCCCTAGTCGTTCGATCATTTCGAAAAATTTTGTACCCCGGAGGAATGACTTCGCAATCAAGAAGCGCCCTACATAAAATGTAGGGCGCTTCTTTTACTCACGAACTTCAAATTTGGGACTTGAAAGTCAAGGCCAACAGCTCAGGTAGATGTGTTTTTCTTCGAACACTAAGATTCAACGACATCTTTTTGCGCGCGAATGCTGTTGAAAGCTTTCTGTTGCGATAAAAAGCGTTTCCCCAAACTCGCTAAGTACTGAAAGCAACTAGCCGTTAATTGGAAAACTGCAAAATATAAGCAAACAATTGGTCCAGCTACCAAAAAGGCTGTGAACTCTGGAACTCGGGGTTCGATATCTGCATTGAGACAAGATGTGAAATGCTAACGAACACTTATCCTAAAACCGTCTCTCAAGGTCATTTCAACCTCAAGACCGAACCTTTGGTGTCACTAAAAGTTTGACTGTGTTGGGGAAAAAAAAATCTTCCTCGGTACTCTGTAGCGTCTTCAAGAAGTAACGGCAGGCAGCTAGCATGACGAAGCCTACTATGTGGGAAAAAACAAGGCGTTTCAGAAAATGCCTTTCAGTTTCCTTTTCGCTTCTATCCGTGTTTTCAGCGCTTATCATTCGGGCGAAAAAAACACCGATCCAGTTGGCTGTCAACGCAGGCACGACGTCTTCTGATATTTCGCAAAACATAGCTGCTGGCCATGCTCAGAACACGTTCCACAGCCCAGACGACAAGGATGGCGGCGCGCAAAAGGTGGTTCTTTGAATCACTGCTTCCGCGTAGCTTGATAAGAGGGCGAAGCAACGACCTGCGTAAATCAATCAGAGCGAGGGAGCGCGTGACAGGTCTCCACGGGAGTGCACTCCGACGGTGCATTGTCGCATGCCTCGCTTCGACGCTATTGCCGCCTCCCTAGCTCTTGTCGCCGCGCTTTGTCCCTACGCCACGGTGTCCTGTGCTAAGAAGCTATGCTGGAACCGGCCATGTATAACTATTCCACCAATCGCCTTCTGCGCACTGACATCTTTGTCTGCTTGACCCTGAAATGCATTCTGAGCACGCGCAGTGGCTTTCTCTTCCGCAGGATATGTCATACGCCGCGCATGCATTTAAAGCCCAATGACTCGGCACTTTACGCCCGACTGTTGAGCGATGGAAAGGTGTGTACACCGTGATTTCTTTCCTGAAACCAAGCACTATCACACTATGGTCTCTGACAGCTTAGAAAGCGCAGGCCATGATACGTTTTGAGCGTCCTATCATCGCTCCTCAGCCAGTGAGATCGTGGCGTTGACCGATAAGGACGCCGATGAACGATACCCAAAGCGAGAATCGTGAAGCTACCAAGCCACGCCCTGCTTTCCTTGAGTTCTCAGTGACACAAAGTGTGTCGCTGCTTGTAGAAAGCATGAAGTGCGACTTGCATCTTTCTTGACTTCGGTGCGCACTGTTTCAACGAGGGACAAAGAGACGGTCGCCGCCTCTAGCGTAGCGGCTATTTCGCGTCTGAATTCTTTCAAGATAGTGGCTTCGTCCGGTCAGCGGAATAAGTTCAATGTACGTCCACGGCAAGATGAGGCTGCATGTAATGAAAGCATTCACGATCTTATCGTACTTGTCTTCCGTCCCCTCTCTCGGCGTTATTTGATTTGATTAACACGGTCTTTGTCTGGTTTTATGCTTTAGCTTTAGTATCGTCATCGAAGTCACGATTTTGTTTCGTGAGGACAGGTGGACGAAATTTTGAGGCGAAGCACATAAACATTTTACACAAAGATTTATAATACTCTGGGGAAAAAAAGTTAAATGCTTTCCAATAATACGCAAGTGCCTACTCATTAAAACAAAAAAGGAATAATATATACGTAGTATAGAAAGAAGCTTTATTTTTTGTCTAAAACAGTTTAACATGAGAACAGTACAGCGCCAGTATTTTGAGAAACTGGGACTCGGCAGTTAAATAGGTAAGTTGTGTTCTAACCTTATAATAATGAGGTGGATGGCAAAACCAAATTCCAGTATTTTAATGTTTATTTCACTGTTGCATGTAGATATTACCTCCGTATAGAGAGCATAACGTCTAAGTACACACGATCAAGAACAAACCTAATTGCCCCATAAAAACCATATTACAAACCCAACAATTCTATAACGAATTGTTATTTTTTTTTTTATCTTGCTCCTCGGTCTCCATTTTAAAGTCAATGCAAACGCATATTTTGGCGTAAGATCATCAGTATCCTCAGAATTTCAAGAATACAAAGTATAACAACGTTTGTATTTTATACGCACTAACAACGTATTTTTGGAGATTAGGAGGCGTACTTGCCTTATAAGCCGGCCTGGAGCTTAACGTTTCTTAGCTGCCGCCTTACCATCGGAGTAACTAAAACTTGAGGTCTGTCCGAAAGTCGAACTCTGCCCAAACCCACCAAGATTGGGACCGAAGTTCCCGCCGAGCGAACCAGCCGAGGCGGCCGCAACCTGTTTCTGGATATTCATCACTCCCAGATTGAATAGCCCAGCTCCGAAAGGCAGGTCAGCACCACCGCCAAACTGGAAGTTGGGATCAAGAACAGGATTCTGTGGCGGTTGGGATAGAATTCCTGGAAATCCTGCCTGAGGCCGGTCAATCCCTCCTCCTGGACCCGAGAATTCTGAACCTGGCAATCCCGTGTCCGGATGTCCTTGTGCCGATATTCCTGGACCTGAAAACCCTGGACCGGGTTGTCCGGCTCCCGAAAGTTCCGGACGTGAGAGCCCCGTGAATTCATGACCGGAAAATTCCGGACGAGCATGTCCGGCCCCGGAAAACTCTGGTGCCGGATACCCCTGCCCTGCTGTTCCTTGTCCCGATCCGGGCGGACCAGCACCCGAGTAATGGGGCCCGACGCTTCCAACTCCTCTGCGACCCTGGTCAATTCCTGAAAGCCCCGGGCTTTGGCCATTCTTTTCTGATATGGGTGTGTTAAGGGGTCTTGAGTTGTCTGGAACGAAGCCACTGGGTCTGTAGTTGGGCTGGACGTCCGGTGAACTCGGGCGGTAGTCCGGGCTCTGTTGTGATGTTCCTACGTTTGTAGGACGATGAGGACCTACAAGATAAACACAATGTATAATCCCTTTCATTTGTTTTTCTTGAAAACAGTTTATATTAATCTGGCATAGAAATATTGAGTCTGTTTGTTTACGTGCGTAAACACTGAGGTTATGTGCCATCATGCCTAAGAGCTTTCTATCTTGTGATTTCTTCCTGCATATGTTACGTTCCAGTCCCTTGGTCTTCAATACACTATAGATGTTGAGTATTCAATTTTTAAGACAGTCGTTGCACAATAGAAGTGGGCAGACTCTATGCCACTCTAAGCCACGTAAGTTATTGTCCTAGCCAGTTCAAAGTCACGTTACTTATAATAATTTTAATAATTTTAGCACCTTATTTTAGCTGAAAATTGCGGCTGAACAAGTTGTAATGAATATAAAAGTGATTTTTCTATATTTTCAAACCTAAAATGCCCTAAATGTGCCGGTGTGAGCATTCTAGCTTTATCCAATGCAGAAGATCAACTGACCGTTCAGTGACGGCCGGCCTGCAGATGGCCTCTTTTGGTCAGGCGGAGAACCACTCGATGAAGCCGGTGTCTTCTGTGGAACACCAGCCGACGAGCCATGACGAGTTGGGTTGCCACTTCCACTCCCACCCCCGGATGACGTCCATAACCCTCCCATGGCGTTCACAGGTCTCGAATTCGGTTGTCCAGGTCTACCGTTCATTCCATTCCCAACAGGAGAAGCTGACCCAGAAGACGACACGACTGGATGCCAATTGCTGGAGTCTGGCTTCGCAGTTCCGGAAGGGCGTCGCGTTGGAGGTCGAGACATGGAGGTCATGGGTCTTTGTTTCGAAGCCCCCGCCAGGGGAAGGTTAGCCTGGACTCGCATGTTCTGAGGTGGCATCAGTGGCATGGTGCTCCGCTTGACTGCTGTCGAGGTCGGCGTGGTCAAGGCGCCCGATTCTCCTTGTCGGATGATCACCGATGGAGGTTTACCGCCAACTATCCTTCCCAGGACTCCAGCGGACGAGTCTAGGTCGCCTGTGACGACAGAGTCATCGAGCCTCTCGAGTTGGTCATTTCGTATAGCGCCAATGACTTTCGTTGCAAGACAGAGCGTCAGCAAGAAGATGCATGATTCCTGAGGGCAAGACAGGAAAAAATACCGAATTAAGCTAAACCCAATGTCAGGAAATGCTTATTGCGGTAAAGAATGCTACCATACAACATAAACTGAAATCTAAACTCCCCAAAACAGAGACGACTAGTGCATTTTTCAGAAACTATTTCAGTGATATGACATGCAGTGCACGAGTATCAGTTCAGGCATGTGGATTTTCTCATCGGTAATACGTAATTATTGTGAAGAGGAATGAATATTAATACCATTGTCCGAAATAACTGTATAACCTTTATAACTCTTACTCTGGGAGCTACTGTGTTAGCACATAATCAATGCGTAGAGGCGATAAACGATTGAGAGTAGCTAATCCCGCATTAGGTTTGATTTTAATTCTGCCGCAGCCTCTGATGAAGTGCAATCACTCAAAGAAAAGCACGTGCGTCTACTTTTCCGCACAACACTCGGAGAGCCAATCACCGCAACTTACGGAGGAAGCTCAGCGAATGACGATGCCGAAATATATGTTTAGCCGAAAAAACAACGCTGTCCGAGTTGTGATATTAATCAATACAAAACGTCACGCTTGCATTGCATAATGTCACAATTCAGACTTCGTTTTTCTGGTACACTCTAAGAAATGCCTGCGCGTCTAGTCACCCGCAAAACACTCGAAGATCCAATCTCTGCGATCTACGAAATCAGTTCAGCGAATGATGAGGCAGAAAATCTGTTTAGACCAGGGTATTGAACCGAACCCGAACCGTGAACCGAAAACTGAAAAAAAACCGTTATTTTCGCGCGAACCGGAGTTGAACCGAAACGAAATAATTTTTTTCGCACCGGAGCGGAACCGATATGTTTTCCATCCGGTTTTCGGTTCATACTCAAAGTTAGGTAGCGTGAAAAGTACGTGGCGAAAAACACAGTAACCTAAAAAATCAACCGAAAAAAAAAATATTTTCGCGCAATTCGGAGGTGAGCCGGACCCATATAATTATTTTTTCATTCCTAGGCAAAACTGATAAATTATTTTTGCGATGTTTCGTTTATGTGGGAAGTCAAAAAGCGAAAAAAAGTAGATAGCGGAAAGCTCTGCAACGTTCCATTATCAGGTTTCCACATAACGGTCGTATTCATAATTTATAAAGTTCGTATCGAGAACTCAAACGAAATGAGCACAGTAACTATAAATTCTCTAGGGTTTTTGGTCTTAAGTATGCCTTGAACGAATTCCCACATTTGTCCCAACCTTTTCTTGGGGACTGGAAATGATTCATCAAAGAAAATTTATAACTAGAACATACCTAATTCGTACGTCAGCAAAAGTGACCAATTAATGAGCCTGTTTGTTGGCAAAACGGTGAGTTGGGCTAGTTGGTTTTTTATCTCGTGCTGAACGACAAAAAAAGGACAAAAATAGGTATAGACAACACGCCAAATGTTGTCTATACCTCTCTTTGTCCTTGTTTTTTTTTTTGCGTTCTGTTCGGGATCTGCTTGCTTTTTCTTTTCTTCAATTTTGTAGAGTTGTGTTCAATTTACTTTAAACGCCTTGATTTCATTGTAGAACTGATCGGATAAGAAAGCGATACAAAAGCCAATGGATATTTTAGAACCTGCACTAGTTGCCACACTGTGGCGTATCTAATCTGTTTTTAAAAGAACTCAGCTGATTGAATAATCTGCGGTACCAACATGGTGAAAGCTGTGCGTCTCCTCGGTGAAATGAACTAGGAATGTTCTCACTCCGAAGAAGAGATCGGCTCCAGTGACCCTGAAGTTGAGTCCCAGGCTCTGCAATCTCTACTGGAGAATAATGAGAGCGCACACTCTGATGATTCCGGCTAGCTAGAAGGAATGAGATGCGCCGCTCACACGCTGCGGCTATCAGTTAGTGACGCCTTGAAATGCTCGGGCTGCGGGCACATTATTGAAGAAAGCCGTGCGCTTTTTAAAAGACTACGTGTCCATTCTGTTATGTCCTAGATAAGAAAGCTAGGGTTGAAGAAACCAGTGCTGGATCGTCCAACGCGGTGTCTTTTGTGCATGGATCCCCGCTACCGCCTTCTTCTCCCCCCTGAGCAAAAGTACCGGGCCACGTTGCATTTGGCAAAGACTTGGAGGCGGATCACAGCTCTGCAATGCGAGAAATATTCTACCCTTCTGAAACTGCGGCGGCTCCAGAAGATCCAGAAGGTGCCCTGGAAGCGCTACTCAAGGAAAGAGAGGTTGAAGCTAGCGTGCATGTTCGAGGTATACAGTAGCCCACTTGATATGGCGTGCCTCCTGGAAATGCTAGACAAGGAGCCGCGGCTTTCAAGGAACGCTTGTTGCAGTTTTGGGAGGAGAGAAGGGAACGCCATCCAGAACTTGTGCCTGCAACGCAGGTCAGCGTGGAGCGAGCCTTTTCTACACTGAAGTTCATTTTATCGTCTCAGAGGTGCCGTCTTTCCTTGGATATGCTTGACGACGTCCTGCTTCTTCGGTCAGCTGCCTCACATTGAACTGCGCTTTAACCCACGTCCGGATATGCCCCAGCACTAGCTCGTTCGTTCCACGCAGTAATTTGATTCTTTGCTTTTCATATGTAATACTTTTATCAAATATCTATAGTTTATCTTTTGCTGTCGTCAATTGTTTCTATAGCATATGAGTACGAACCGGTTCGAACCGGTTTGAACCTTTATTTTTTTCACTCCATAGTTCAACCGGAGCTGAACCGTTTTCCGTCAACCGGAACGAAAAGCGAAACGAAAAACATTTCGGTTCGACACCCTGGTTTAGACCCCAAAATTTAGTCTGCGCTGTAGCATTGCGCAATGCAAACATGACGCTTCGCGTTGCGGAATGCCACAGCGCAGACTTCATTTTTGGGTCTGAACGGATGTTCCGCCTCATCAATCGCCGAGCTGATTTCGTAGATCGCAGAGATTGGCTCTCTTAGTATTTTGCGGGTAAGTAGACGCGCAGACATTTCTTAGCACGTAGCATACTTGTATTACAAAATGTATTATAAAGATCTAAAATACGACTGACCGAAACGATCTTCTTGGTACTCAATACCATAGTGACTGGTAAGAAAAGCAGGCTGTGGCTTATTATGTTGACGCTCATTGTTTCGCGATTGGTTCTGGTACGTTCTTATCGGCAAATGCCGCACTCTTATTGGATGCGAAGAGATAATGAGATGCTTGGGACAGGACCACGCCCTGCGTTTCTTGAGCTGTCAGTGACTCTATAGTTCCCTCATCACAAGCGGTCAGTTATTTTTGAACATCTGAGGGACCCTGAGAAAATTAACGCAAACGTCGTTGTCGACCGGAGCTCCCGCCTTCCGCTTTTAACGCCGAAAAACCGGATCCAATTAGAGTTTCCTTCCTACTTGAGATAGCCTTCCGTGCCCTTGACAAAAAAATACAAATGATGGCGTGACTACGCATAAAGTACCGCCCTACCGGTCACATGACACTGGCCTTGCTCCAAGAAGTCTGTCTCGCTCACTGATCTCAATGCCAATTGCTGGATCGCGTTTGACCAGCTCTGCCTATGGACCGGAATGCGGCCACGGTCGGCCATCTTTAGGTAGAGTTATATCATCTCTAGCCATCATAGTAATATGGCGGACAGCGCAATTGCGGCAGGCTGCCATAAAATAGCCGTACATCTAGTACACTGTACCGTGGGTGATATTTCGTGCTTGATTGAAGTTGTTCGACGAAGCAGATTCTTGAAACCCGGCGGGAACGGTAGCCTCGTCTTTGAGGACCCGGCGAAAGTTCTGCGAAAGCGCAGCACCGGGGGAAAGCAGCGCAGCTCGCATCGAAAGCAGACTACGTACCGGCGTCTGCTTTCGATGCGACTTTCGATGCGTGCTGTGCTGCTTTTCCCCGGTGCTGCGCGATTTCGTGAAACTTTCACCGGGTCCTCAAAGACCGGGCTACCGTTCACGCCGAGTTTTAAAAACATGTTTCGTCAAACAATTTCAATGAATCACGGAATATAACCCACGCTATTTTGATGGCAGCCTGCCACCACAACTGCCAAAACGCCCTCTGCGGTGGATAGATGATGGTGGCTTCCAAGTGGCTTCAGCAGCTGTATCTTGGCTAGAGGTGATATAACTCTACCTAAAGATGGCCGCCAGTGACCGCATTCGCGGAGTGGGCAAACGCGATCCAGCAATTGTCATTGAGATCAGTGGTCTCGCTCATGTATTTTACTTTACAGCAGTCTTGCTTACGGAGCGTATGTTGCCAACCTCTCGGCACTCTACCAACACCGGGTAAACAAAACGTTTCCTATGTTGTCCTCACGCTCGATCGTACGCTCTAAAGAAAAGAAAAATAACGTCTATGAGTTCCCTTTCCTGCAGAATAAAGAGACAACCAACCACGGCGAACGACAGACGTATCTCATCAAATGACGAAGCTCAGAATGCGACTAGATCTAAAAACAAATGTCACGTGCTCGACGACAATGAGCCAATAAAGCGTCATGCTCATTGTCTTTGTGCACATCACATTGTTTTTTCGATGTTGTCGTTTTTTATCGTATTTTTAATTTTGTCACTCTCTGGGGTCCCATCGTTTGGCGTGATTGGTTGTCTCTGTGCTCTGCAGAAAAACGAGCTCAACTTTTTTTTTTTCTAGAGTAGTATGCGGTGACGTTAAAGTGCCATCCCACAGGTTGTCTAGTCCAGCTGCTACCGGTTCCACGCCCTATCTCACTCGCATTCGTCGGTCGAAAAGGAACCAGTCGAGTTGACTTACCTGTCGCCGGTCCTTCATCGCAGGTCGTCGTCTGGCCCCAGCAAAGCGGCTTTCCCCGTCAGCTCGCCTTCGCCGTCTCGTCTTGCGCGGCGCAGCGGACCGCCGTCCGACCTTCGTTCCACATTAGGCGGAAGAATCTTCCCTCATTACGGCCACAACTTCCTCCTTAAAACGGTTCCTTATCTCCCACCCACCCACTCCTTCTTCCAGCACACAGCTTTCTTGCTTACTTCCCTGGCCTGGGCGTCGCTCTGTCCGGCGCCGTCTTCCCGCCGTTGCCCCGTCCCAGTCACCGGTGACCTGGCACGCGCAACACGCGCTCCAGAACGGCCCACGCTCGCGGACGATCAAATCAAGACCACTCCGTGTTTCCCCTAATTGCCGCAACCGCGCTCAAAAGCTGCGAACGAGCGACGCGCCGGCGCGCAAAAAAATAAAACCGGCGCAGCGTTCCTGAAGTTGCTCCCGTTTCGAGCCGGGCCGGATGCGCTTCTGCAAGTCGGGGGAGATTCGTCGACGCGTCGACGCGTATACACGGTTATTCCGTCAGCGTCGTCGTCGGCATCTTCCTAGGGGCTCCAAACTGTCGGCCGCCGGTGGTGAACAAAAAGGGGCCGGCGTAGACACCTCTCCGCGAATGCCTTGCGCGCGAACTTCCGAGATTCGGTTTCATGGAAATAACCGCGGGAATGGTGAAGCCGCTTGGTCGGTCTTACCCATGGGCGTAGCATGCAACGCGCTCAAGGCGAGACAGTCCATCGACAACACACACCACCCCGTGCGCACGTGGGGACGACCCCCCGCCTAAGTGGTCATCCGAAATAAAGGAAACTGCGGCCGTCGCTTCCCGTACCCAGAAAAAGCCAACACTGGCATCTAAAGAAAAACAAATACCAAAGGTGCAACAGCAACTCTCCTCGTTAAGGTTGTTGTTCGAGTCGCTGCACAGATAAATGGCTTTCCGCACCCGCGGGATTGGCGCCGACACTGTGGCGCTTTCTGTTTGCTTCTGGGTGTATTTTTAGATTTTTTTTTCTTCTTCCTCTTATGATATTTTGATACTTAAAGTTCCGCTCGCGCGGCGACGAGCAGTCGCCGGTGTGTGTTTCCGCAAGGCGGCTCTCGTCCGGGCTGGTTATACAATACGCGGCGCCGATAGGTGTGTGAGATTGGGACGCGGCAGGACGGGGAAAAAAAACACACTCCGGGAAATACAGCGCACCAGAGTCTTGTCCAGCCTCAACCACAATAAACGAAGTCGGGTATTGCGAAGCTGTCATAGAACGACTTCGGAGTTGCGGCCTGTTTTTCACTGCGGGCGTTCTTCTTATTGTCTGGTCAAGAACCCCTCCATTCCCGTGTTTTTGTTTTGTTTTCTTTTGTTTCCTTTTGTTTTCTTTTGTTTTGTTTGTCAGGACACCTTCAGGTCACCTCCTTGATGGACACGACGTCTCGTTTGCGTTTTAAAACTCGGGAGCGCGTTAACTGTCGGGTCTGTCCCGTCCGATAGCCAGGGGGATTCCCCTACGTTCGGCATGTATATTTTTGGTATGTTTTTTTTGTGTGTGTTTCTTATCTTGTTTGGTGGAGCGTGCCGACACGTGCAAAAGGACAAGGGCTTCGCGTGACTACGCGCAGTTAACCTTCATCGCATCGCAGAAAGGAAGCATGGAGGGATGGATGCAGTTTTATTAACCAGATCGTCTAAAAAGAGCGCCAGCAAGAAAAAGGCCTTCATATACAAACGTTGAGGCCTGGGCGAGTTGGTACGACATACTTCGGGATTAAAAACAGCGCAAAAAACGAATGACCAGACGAAGAAGTAACATGGACGCAGCGCTGTTTTCTACTGAGTTTATTGATCGCAAAGTCGCAATATATACATGCGTTGTCACGAACAAAAAAGGAAGAAAAGAAACTAAAAGAGGAATTCAGCCCACGTGATACATCACCAACAGAAAAGGCGCCACGACACAGCCGTACAGAGCACGTGTTAAAAAGCAAGCAAGTCAAGGAACTAGAAAATTCATCTCTTTGCCTGATAGGGCCACCGAAGGACTGCTTACACATGCAACGCCCAACCTCGCTATCTCAACAGCCTCCAGAATTTCACGAGTGAGCTGGTCCCTGGGTCGCTTAACAACCTCACACCGTTGGAAGTCGGGTAGGCAACCACAGTCGCGCCATTGAATGCCAAGATGACCAGACACGGTTGTGGAGACGCTGTAGGCGTGCTCTCTTAAGTTGTCATTGAGACAGCGGCCCGACTGGCCAACGTCTAGATAATTCATCTAGACGAACTAGATAATTCATCTCTTTGCCCTATCAGGCAAAGAGATGAATTATCTAGTTCATTGACTCGCTTGTTTTTTTTTTTTTTTTAACGCGTGCTCTGTACGGCTGCGTCATGGCGCATTTTTTTTTCTTTTTTGTTGGTGACGTATCCCCTGGGCTGAATTCCTTCTTTAGTTTCTTTTCTGCTTTTTTTGTTCATGACAGCGCATGTATATATTGCGATTTTGCGATCAATAAACTCAGTAGAACAGCGCTGCGTCCGTGTTACTTCTTCGTCTGGTCCTTCGTCTTTTGCGCTGTTTTTAATCCCGAAGGCGTTTTTATACTCCGTTTCGCACCAAGATCGGTCACAGCCGATGCTATAGGATCTGCCGTGGTCCTCAACTTTTTTTTTTTTATGTGCGAGATTGGCTTACCCAGCGGTAGTGAACGCACAGAAACGATAACCGCCGTGACGAGGTACTTTTGGTAGAGCTTGATTGGCATCATCGGGTCGGCGTCGACTGTGCTCGAACTTAGCATGAAAGGAAGCATGGCAAGTGAAGACGTTCTTTGTTGCTCCGCCTTGGACTCGAGTTCAATGGGCTCGTTGATGCCTCGGCGTCGTGATGCAGTGCTCAATCTCGCGCGCGCAGTCCGAGCAAAATTGAAGGCTGCACGTTAGTGTTGATGCAATGACCTTTTGAATGACATTGTTGCCTCTAAGCCGTCAGTGAGAGGCGACGCAATAAATTTTCCTGTTGTGCAAGTTTTTTTTTTTTTTTTTTCTAGTAAACGAAGGCGCTCGCTGGTAACGTTGATTGAGTCAAAACCCGTAATACTTCTCGGAAAGCTTCAGTTAGGTTAGATTGGATTTGCTCAATTTCACAGGAAATGTAATTTCATTTAATTTCTCTTACGTCCGATATATCGAAAGAGGGAATTTAAGTCGCCAGTTTCTACGAAAGTGACACTGCACGACGGCAAACGGTAACTTTTATTCTGAAGTGAAGTTTCACCATGAAGAAAACAAAGAAAGAGTCGAATGAAAAATCTCAATGGCAATTTTTGTGTGTGTGTGTGTGTGTTTCAACACTTGCCCGCACCCATCTCGCAGGCGGAACCGATTAACATCCGCCCAATTTTCCGCGAGCAATCCGGCTAATAAAACCGGAATAAAACCCTAGATGTCCGAAGCACCCCTTCTTTAAAGCATCGAAATTTATATTTACTTTTTTATGGTGCAGAGGTTTTTATTGCATCTGATTCCCCGAATGGATGTCAGAATTCGAAGAAAGAATGTTTACCCTTCACGTATTTCTTCTGTTTTGACACTTTTTTGTGTGTGTATTTTACGACGGGGACGGGGAAATACCTTTTTGTCTCAATCATGAACAACTTTGTTTTAATGAAACGAAACGCGGCTGCTCCTACGTGATCAGCATGCAAGAGGAACTTCGAAGAGCGGAAATAAAAGTAAGTGTTCTACACGAGGTAGCAGAGGCTATGTTCCTTTGCTATTTGTTTTCTTATCAGAAAATTATAATTGGTGCTACGAACAATCTTAAAGAACACTCTCCACCTGTCTAGCTGAAAATACACGAGGATGAGGCAAGACATCTCTTTTGAAGGCGGTATCAACAACATCGGTCCGTTATAGTAGTCACGTACAGCTTTAGAAAAGCAGGACGTGTCTCATCATGTCCAAGCTTCTTGCTTTATCATTGGTTTATTCCCGTCCTTGGCAGATAAAGCCGCAATTTCATTGGCTGCCTAGCGATAATAAGGTGCTCTAAACTTGCCACACCCCACGTTGTCAGTGACTAAAGTCGCTTTTCACAATCACGTTCCCAACACTACAGTTTTTTTGTATCGTTTTACTCAGTTATGAACATAAGCGTTTTCATAAACTTTGTTTGGGGTCGGGAAACTAGTTTCTACAGTAACATTGTGAATACTTCGTTACATTGCCAAAAAATTGTAAATTCTAAGAAAGATGGAATAAATTACAGAGGACAATATTTTCGTGTAACTCTAGTTCCTCCGCTTACGCACCGCGTTTATACCAGGATTAAAAGAATCATGATTTTTTTAAAGTCCAGCAAATCAGATTTATTTGACTAAAGTCACTGTAGCTAAAAAACTTTTGATTTTTTATCACTGTATGTGTTTTTTATACACCGAAGATTGATTGATCATTCCGTGCTACCACAGGAAACAATGCGGAACAAAGAGTAACTGTAACCCAAAGTACAGTCTGATTATCAACGTTTTAATGATGTAAACCCAGTCATACTATAACAAAAACAGCTTGATTTTTAGCTACTTAAAATTTCTTATTTTCTCTTTATTTTGCGTCCTGATTTGCTTGCATTAGGCTGCTGCGTAAACGACGAACGAGGTGTAAACTACAAAGAAAGAAAGCTGAACACTCTGATTTACTCAGAAGAGCGCTGCTTTTAGCTCGTGTTCAGTCTGATATAAATATTATGGGCTCGTTAATTTTTTTTATTTAAATACAAAACAATCGCACATATGCGGCATCAAATGTCAGACAAAAGATAAGTAAAATATATTTTCGCAATTAAGTTTTCCGGGAAAGGTTTGACTTAAATTATTATTGGAAAACTGGACCGACTTTAAATCACGATTTAAATCGTAATTTAAAAAAAACTTCATGATTTATTATTCCTTCAGCCTGATTTACACCGCCTCTGGAAAGTTTTCACGCATTCATTCATTTATTCATTCATCCATTTTAAAAGCCCCAAAACCAGCTTGGCGCCCCTTTAGTAGCGCACTTTCGAAATAAATATTTATAAAATAAAAAAATAGCATCATCTCTCTATCGAAATTCACGCTGGTTGCAAAAGTTCTCAAGGTTTGTGTTCGACTCAGTCTGTTCAAGCAGGCTATATGTAACTGTACGTGTTCCATAGCTACTGTGATATACAGGTAGCGATAAAACAGTAAACGCTATCTTCAAGACTCCGAGGGACGTGTAATAAACTCTAATCCACGAGCTTATGCAGGAACATTAAATCACAGATCGTCCTCTCGTTATCCAATGAACTTAAGTTAATAAAGCTGCATATTTTTTTTTTCTTTTACTGTAATTATAAATTGATTGACAGTAGCGATCATATAATACACAAATATATACGTATTTTTGGGCACGCTCATGCTACTTGAATTTCTTACTCCTGCGCAGTAGTTCCACACATCCGGGATGTATCCAACACGGCTAAGCCCTAGTAAGCATAACGATTGTAAAAAAAAAAAAAAAAAATTTAAACTTTTAAAAAGTGAATTTTTTGAAGGGCATCTGGCACTCTCCAGCGAAGGACCTCGTATTAAATTGGAACACCTGTGAAGCTTTGAAAGTGCAACCGAAATCTCAGATACGCGGTTACTTCGATTAGCTTCCGTCAAATTGCGGGCAAAGTTATTCGAAAAATTGCTTATTGTGCGCTTAATGCTACTCCGGGCGCAAAAGGACTCATTTGTAACAGCAAAACTCAAAATGTCCCTCTTTCTAGGAATCTGCATAACGTTCGTTTTTTAATGATTCAGAGGTCATCTGAAGAATACCACGTTCAAATAAAATGTATATAACACTGAAAAGGTTCGCACAGTCTCGTAACGTATGCTTATCATACTAATCAGCTTAATATCATCATCAAATAACACTAATTGAGTATAATTATTAAAAATAGGTAAACCATTTCGAGAAATTGAAACGTTAGGGGCGCAAGGTTGCTACCTTGGGGAACATCAGATATGGTAAGAAAGAGTATCGGGTAAGCAATCTGGTGCTTGCACAAATATTCACCAAATTGCACAAAGAGCAGTAAAAACGCGAGGAACTACTTAGTTGTAAAGGCGATATCTGCAAAACGTACTCAAAAGTGAATGATTATATATTTTGTAAAATTATTTGATCACATCAAAATATCCAGCGTATAAGCTTGTATTAAGCTGCCGAGATAGCGTCACACAAATGGCGCAAACAAGAAATCGTAGGTTTTCCTTTTTTTTTCTTATCATTATTAGGTTCTAAATAAAAGAGCTACTGCTGCATAGATTGTTATTCGAGGCCCTCACGTAAGCTGTAACAATTACTGTTCGCCAACACAGTGTCGAAGTAAGACGCCAAAAATCGCAGGTGTCGTATTCACGCCAACTGTGTTTGCAATACGCATTTATTGAAAAAAACAGAACTAAAAGGGGAACGAAAAATGTTAGCTACATCAATGAGGTCTCATAAGTAATGCTCGTAACCTTGCAATGTGGAAGTGTTCACATATTGTTTTCTTGTTTCCTTTTTCAAAATTCCAGATAGGCTTGAAATGATTTCCCTGTTGTGGCTTTGTAACGCAATATTTCATATCTTGCTGGAGAAGTTCATTCACCAGACTTAACGCTAACCGATACCTGTATTTCAGTCGGTTGGCCAGTTTTTTGGTAGAGGCATTGATGGCGCAGTTTACACTTCGATTAAAATGCTAGTTGGTTTCAATGCTAGGTCATATGCTTTTTTATTAGGATATTTTGTTTTAATATGATCAATCTTTTGCTTTATCAGTAGCAGTGTGCTTTCTCCGTGGATCATTCAACGCACTTATCTTTTAGAATAAGACAGCGTTTTTATCATTATCCTTTAGATGCTGGTAAAAGCAATAGCAATCACAATTTGAGTAGAAGAGCCATAACAGTGCATGACGGAAATGCGCCTGTCAATTGGGAAGGAAACCGATACAATAAAAAGCTAAGAATAGTCATCCACCCGAGTGGATGACTATTGTCTTGTTTAGCAAGACCAATACCTACGACGGAAGTGGCCAGAGTAAGGTCAAGTCTGTCCTCATCGATTTTACATATTACGCTGCTCGACACCACTAATGAAAGTAATTTAATAAACGATGTATAACTTTCTTTTAGTGTTAATACTCCACAGTCCATTTCTCCTTAAGAACGACCGCAAGGGATTCTACGAGCCATCGGAGCAAATCCAATGTCGTGTGAGTGTCACGTGACCTTGAAGAGGTGGCGCAGTGGCGCGCGGGAATCGTAGTCACGTGCTAGTCCATAAAGCTGCATGGATAAGCTAGGATGGCTGGTGGCGTCCAGTCGATCGGCGTGCTTGACGACTGACCAGATGGTCGGTCGTAAGGTGAAACGAAGAATAAGAGGCAAGTTTTTCTACTACGAATCTTGCGCCACTAAACCCTCCATCATCAAAATCATCAAACTGCCAATCCAAACCAGTAAGATTAAAATCGCTATAAATGCGCACACAAATTTTTAAGAAGTCATTCTTTCTGGGGTGGTTATCATTTGGGCCCATTCTCGTTTTGACCTTCTCGTTTAGACTTTTTCAAAAAGACCATTCTCAAAACGTCCTTCTCGGTTGGGCCCGCCGCATTAGATCCGTTCTCGTTACATCCTTCGCGTTTCATCCTCCAAGTAAGGCGAATCAAGTGGGTGCACTTCGATGTGTCGGTGTTATGGCTGGGTCACCGCCAGGCACGTAGCCAGGATTTTGTTTCGGGGGGGGGCCCGCCCATCACAAAATGCTGTATGAGGGGGAGGGGGGAGAGGAGGTCCCAGCAAAAGGGAAGATTTCGGGGGGGGGCCCGGGCCCCATGGGCCTCCCCCCTGGATACGTGCCTGGTCACCGCATATTCCCGAAAAAGCTCTTCAAGTCCGCCCCTCCCAACTCGCCTATACGCCAGCGCTCACATACACACGCACATGTGTTAAAAAGACCTGCAGTTTGGTTAATAGTTCCTGGAATACGCCCCTTCAGCTCTTGAAACATGCAGCGAAGGGCAGGACCCGCTCGTTGAGTTGTCCGGAAGTGGAAGCTGACTCTGGACAAAAAAAACACCGAACTGCTCTTTTGTGTAAAAGCAGGGCTTCCTAGGTTTCTTTTTTCCCGGGTCGTGGGAGGGTGCACTCACTGTATGGGCAACGAGCCGCGCGCATTCGAGATATCACTCCGCGGTTCGACCGGTCGGAGACGCGAGGATCCTTCGCTTGCTATTGACTGACAGTGGTCCTGGTTTCGGAACATGCTCCACCATCGCCGGAGATGAAATCGGTATGTTGCGATCTTTGATTGCTTTCTTAATTTGAAAATCGGCCGCATATC
Organism: Ixodes persulcatus; assembly: GCA_013358835.2. Lineage (NCBI taxonomy): Eukaryota > Metazoa > Arthropoda > Arachnida > Ixodida > Ixodidae > Ixodes > Ixodes persulcatus. The sequence continues at coordinate 941,849 of JABSTQ010010314.1, read as the reverse complement.
GTGATAATTTAGGGATTTCTAGGATGCTTAGAGCCAGCAGAGTGAGTTATCGCCATATTTAGGCAGAAAACTGCTCAAGTCACCTTTAAGAGCCGGTTCTGCTTCTGCGTGCCCAAATGTTTTGTACCTTTTTTTCTCTTTTTTTGTCAATGATGCACAGCGGATGTACCATTTCTACTTTGTGGTTTAGCACTACCTGGGCATGATTGTGCAGACAGTGTTTGCGTGTTTACAGTGTAGCGTGAATTACATCTAAATCGTACTTGAAGTAGAGTACACAGTAAATGAGAGGTTATGTACTTCAAGTAAAGTAGTAAGTACACCGGGTTTAATGTACTTGAAGTAAAGTACTATGAATACAATATACTTTCTAAGTAAAGTACATGTACTTTTTAACAATCTTTCATGACGCCCCTCCATCCCCTGTACAGTGTTTCTTTTTTTTTAAATCCCTTAGCATTAGAATGTTTGTTTTGACGAAACTCCGTCAGTGTATTTTGTTTAACAACGCCGGGTAGAGAGGGAGAAGTAGGTACGGAGGGTGACTCCTGCGACACTCCCATTGGTCCGAAGCGCTGACGTCATCACGCGTCAACCTCTCCCTCTCTTTCCGGCGCTGACGAACTGACAGACACCGCCGGGTTTTTGTCAAAAAGAGCCCTTTCGTTTTCCTCAAAGTCACGCACACAGCTGGCGCGGAACCGGAAATGAGAGGGCGCCACCGCGGCGCGGTGGAATGCGGGGGTGCTCCGTTGCCGCTCTGCCGTCGCCGGTTGTTCTACACCCTGGGTTTCCGTAGTAGCGGTGCGTGGGCTGTGATATGTGTGTGCGTAGTTAAAATAATGAATGGGGTTCCCTCCACGAGTGATATGGATGCGGTTCATTCCACGAGTTGTGTGGATGTGGTTCTTTCCATGAGTGATATTAATGACCGTATCCGAGCGCGTAGACGTACTCTGACAGTAAGAGTACAGAAAAAGGGTGAAAAACATTACAGGAAGTTCCATTGGTGGATTTTTAGGGAATCCGTTAGCATGACCCTTGGGAAACGCTAACCCTGACCCCATAACCAAGCCAGAAACGGCAGCCAAAAAATGTAGGAAGCAAAGGAGAAAGCCAGAAGAGAAAGGTGAAGGTGTCAGCGTTAGCGTATCCCAAGGGGACGTGTGTGGCGTTTCCTAAGGGTCCTGCTAACACATTCCCTAATAATCCACCAATGGAGCTTCCTGTAATTTTTTTTAACTTGTATACATTGCTCCAGGGCAGGGGTGCACAACATACGGCCCGCGGGCCGTATGCCGTTCGTGCGCGCTTTTCCAACGGCCCCCGGCCAGGATCAGCGCAGAAAGTTGCTAGCTATGCCATTCAATCCACCGAGCGCCCGCTCCGCTTGGCAAGCAGCAGTGAACACTTTGACTTACTTTTGTCAGTCTTCAGCGAAGGAACTACGATTTCTCAGTTCAGATTTTTCCTCTTCACTAATACCGCTGAGAAAACAGCTTGTGCAGCCGTCCCTGTCCATGATCTGGTTCTACATGTCTCAACGTGTCTGTACATGAAACGCCAAAAACTTTTTGCACTCTCTCAACGAATCCCCTTCCCTTTTTCACCACGGTGACAATCAACCCTCTCCCTTCCTGTTGGGATAGTTAAGAGATGCATTGTCGGATCTGATGACTCCGATCCGACGATGCAACTGCAGCTCATCAACCTCCAGTGTCCACCAGCGCTGCAGCGCTGAAGACTATGCATTGGGGAATCTCAGCTGCTTGAGTTCTACCAAAACCTGGACACGGTCAAGTACTGAAACCTGGTGGACCACGCCTGAAACTGCCATCACTTTTCGCGAGCACGTATGTTTGTGAGCAGACCTTCTCACCGATGACTCTCAACAAGGACCGCCTTCGATCTGCCATGACGGACATGACATTACGAGCTGTGCTAAAGACGACAACAAGATGACACATGATATCGGAAGCCTGACCGCAGCCAAAATGTACAACACGTCACACCAGGTGCGGTCCGCAGAGTTTTCAATAAACGTAATTTTGGCCCGCCTAATTTTTAGTTGTGCACCCCTGCTCCAGGGATAATCGCAGGTGCAACAGTTGTTTTTATTTTGGAAATGGCGGCACATATTAGATAAAGTCAAGTCACCACAGAGTAGTTGTTTTACTCTTGCTGTCGCACTATTCAACACAATCAACTTATAAGGCACCTATTTGTGTCGGTCTTATAGCCGCCATTAATTCACTCAGAGAAATTACCAGATGACGTCTCGAGAGACGATAGCGCGTTTTCACATCATGATACGCCATTTTGTGTTTTCAAATTTGGGGAATGTACTTTGAAGTAAAGAGTCTTAAGTTTCTCGGAATACTTTAGGTAAAGAAAAGTACATGATCAGAGAATGTACTTCAAGTTAAGTACAAGTTTTTAAACCTCCTTGAAGTAGTCAGTGGCGTCAAGGAGGTTTAAAACTGCCCCTCCCCCCCCCCCCCTGTTCTGACGCCACTGCTTGAAGTACTCAAGGAGGTTTAAAAACTTGTACTTTACATGAACTGCTTGAAGTACTCAAGGAGGTTTAAAAACTTGTACTTTACATGAAGTACATTCTAATCTGTGTGGGCGTACTTGAAGTACACCCACACAGTTTAGAAATTTAATGGAAACAATACGGGAGAGGGGGCGCCAAATCGTCGTCGCCCCCCCCCCCCCCCCACCATAACTACCGTCGCCCCATCCCCCCCCTCCCCATCTCCCGAATAGTTCCGACGCCTCTGACTTCAAGTACCATGTACTTAAAATACTTCCCAACACTGCTTGTTCATTTATTTCTTTTATGTGAAACATTTTGAGGAATTATTAAGGTTTCTCAAACGATCTTCGAATCTTGGAAGACCTGCATATTCTGAGTTTTTGGAGGAAAGACAACACAAGGAGGTCACCTTTGCGTTGCCCTTTAGCACGTGATTCTTCAAGTACAGCACAAACTACGGGAGCACCGGATAAGCTTCAGAGCGGGTGCTGCATTTTGTTGCCACCTTTCAGTGAGGATGCATTGTGTAAACCTCCTAAAGTGGGCGAGAGTTCCTACGTTGGGGAGAAGCGGGGACAAGCCCTCCCTTCAAATGCGTCAGGTCTCCTTGAGCTTCGGGACACAAAGCAGCGCCAGTATTCGGCGCTAATCCTGCAGCTACTCAGTCTAATGGTGAATTCCGCTCGCAGATCTCGAGCGCTCCAAAAGCGCTCCATTTGGAGCGCGCATATTCCGCTCGCAGATCTGGCTCGAGCTGGTCATCTACCCCTCGTAGATCTCTGGCAACGCCCGCTCCACGGAGCGCCTCAAACCCCGCCGAACTTGCTCTGCGGGATTTCCACTGATCTCTATGACAATTGCTGGATCGCGCTTCCCCGCACCGAAAATGCGGCCATCGTCGGCCATCTTACGAGATTCGCTCTAGCGCCTGTCAAGCCTAGACAGTTACCATGGTTACCGTCTGTAGGTCACGTGAATACAGAGGCAAAGGTCACGTGACCGCCGCCTTGACAACGCTCCAGCGGATCTCGTAAGATGGCCAACCGGTGGCCGCAATCGCGCAATGGGCTCGAAGCGGGGAAGCGCGATCCAGCAGTTGTCATAGAGATCAGTGGGGATTTCACAGATCTTTACGGGAGTTGACAGAGCGCCGTACGTCATTTCCTTCTAAATCTGCAGTGCGCATGCGCGGCGAGGCTGGCGAGGTCGGCGGCAGTGTTGCCACTCCTACTGATTTATCAGTAGATCTACTGATTTTTTCAGAATTCTGCTGATTAGTGATAATAACACAGAATCTACCGATTTGTTTCCTTTCTTGCCCACCCGTGGTCCAAAACTACTACTATTTGCTCCAAGGCGTTCCCTCGAGTTATTTCGGCGCACTTCGGCGGGTCATTTCATGTGTGGGTGTGTGCGTGTGTGTGTATGCGTTATAAAACGAAATGAGGGGAAAAAGTGAGAGCCAATACTGTATGCGAAACATGTGACAACAGAATGCAGGGAATAGTTAAACACGGGTGTATAGCCAGCCGGCAACAGCCAGGCGGCGCCAGCAGAGTGAGAGCCCATGGTTATACCCTATCTCGTTGTAAATTGCCAAAGGGTGAAGAATAAGCCCTACATTCCGTGACGACGGCTTCGATATGCGCTACGTATACGAGCGCAACGCACACATATTGGAGCATGACGCAGCGAAAAGCTTGATACTTCTTCACAGTAAAAGCGCACTCCGGTGATATGTAGTCACGTTCCGATTGGCCCGCCGGGGCCATAGCTTCCGCCGTACTGGCATGGTTTTGCGATCACGGCTTCCTGGTCTACCCAGTATTTCTTGCTTCAGACACTAGGCTAAGCGGCGCCACCGGAGTAATAGCTCACGTTTGAACATTGCAGCCACCACTCCCAGGCATACCCAATATTCCTTGCTTCCGTCGCTAGATAGCGCCAAATCAAACAGCATTGCAGGTTGCCTATTGGTGTACAAAATGGGAAAGCGGGAGGAAGGCTCGTCAAAGCTAGAGTCTCTACGGAGCGACGGCACGGTCTGTCATCTGAGAGGGTGCACCTCGCTTCGCGCCTGCCATTGGCCGTGCCGTATGCATTGCAGTTAGAACGATTTTAATTTGCTTAGAGCTTACAAAATAACGCGAAGTTTGCTACCACGATTTTTTCTCCGTGTTATTACGTTGCCTGAGGTGTATCTCAGCGCAAGTTTTTGACCAGTCAAAAAATCATTGGAGGGCACTTCCCTTTAAAACACTTGTGATATGGGCACTTTGAAGAAAAATTCCGGCAACAAATTTTGCACTCAAAGAACAAGTGTGAAACTACTTGATTGAACAGACCCCTGAGCAGTAAAGACTGAGCAATATCTGGTAATCTTGTAATAGTCGCGCGGCAGCTGACAGCCGGATATTGCAGGAAGAGGTCTTGGGAAATTTGCTTTGCATGCAGTTTCTGCTTTTTTCAAAGCCCTTTTGTTTTTGTGGTATTTTTTACATGTGCGGTAAAAGTAATCAATACTATAACCGTACAACACAAACAAGCTAATAAAAAAGAACAGACTACCGAAATTTACAAATCTACTGATTTTTGCTGAGTTTTCACGCTGAAATCTACTACTATCTTCAGGGGACCTGTGGCAACACTGGTCGGCGGGCCGGTCGGGCCACGGTCAGGGCTGTCAATGTTGGGTCTGTTCGGGTCAAGGAGGTTATAAGTACTAGGAGGAGGCAAGTTGCAATATTGGTGAAGCCTAGTCATAAAAAGTTTAAACGATATTGTGCCCAACGTGACTGCAGATCTCTCTGGTGATTGGTGCGTGACATGTCACGTGCGAGATGTATGGTTGATTGTAGAAGGATTCCTTGTAGGCTTGCGCGCGCTCCGCCCGGTAGGTTTTATCAGATCGAAGGCTAAACGAAGGCTAGCTATGGTCACGTGATGTGGTCATATTGGGCTGATAAGTGAGGAGAGTAAGGAGGAAAATGAGAACGAGGCGTGAAGGGAGCATGGCTTGTGGAGGCTACGCGGCTGACGTCATGTCCTCTCCTTCTATCCTCCTAAGTTCGGGTGCGTCGGTTGTTTATGTGGGATTGTGACGGCTCGAACGCTTCTACCTCGCGTAGATCAGAGATACAAAGCCGGGACTGTGGAACGTGGTAAATCGTAAGCGCTGACATCTGTGATCGTGAGAGGAAGAACGACAGAAAAGCCGGAGGCAGACGCAAGGTTAGGCCTATTCATTCTGCTGGCCAATGATTGTTTACCTTTTTACACTGAATTTCGCCGGCGTTTTCCCGTGCAATAAAGCAAGAAGAGATTAGGCAACGATCGTGCAAGTGATGGTTGGTTACCTCTGTGTTTATTAATGTCGTACCAGAAATCTGAACTCCACCACTGGCAATCGCTGTCCGTGTCCCGTCGCTTCGACGCGGCCGAAAGGTATGTGACGGTGCCAAACGCAGACGTCTTTGTTATTTGCGACATGGGCGCCGTGGTACGTATAATTTTGCCCGGCCTGTGTCGCGTGTTATTCCTGCGTCGGAAAGATCAGTTGGCTGAGGCGTTGGTGGGCTTGTCAAGTTCGAGCAGCGGCCATTTTGAACGGCGGAGGGGGAAGCGGTGGGGAGGGGTGTGGGGGAGGTCGCTCCAAAAATGCGAGTTTATCTTCCCCTCGTCGATTCGGAGCGGGTCCCACGGAGCGAAATTTTGCCTCCCTCGCAGATTTTGGAAATTGCTCCGAATCTACAAGTGGAATTCACCATAACTTGCGACGTGGTGTCTGTCCGCTCCCCGCGCCTCGTAGCAGGGTTGTTGCAGTGGGGGGCTCGTGAAAATTTAGGGGGGTTGGACCCTCAAAATTACTTCCTTTCCCCCTGCCTACGCCACATGCTTCACCCCCCCCCCCCCTTTTTTTTTTTTTGCCGATATCAGCTAATCTTCCACATCTTATTTCTTCTTGTGCAGGAATGCTTGTCGATAACCAAACCTACCACTAAAATTCTAGTCATTTGTAATTTAAATATAAGTTACTCAAAAAATTAATTAAGGTAAACTACTAATTACCGAAATAAAAGTGTAATTGAAAGTAACTGAACTACGCATAAAAGTAGTTAAACTACAGTAACTTGAGTAGAGTAGTTTAACTACGTACAAGTCTAGATTTACTACACAGGTGCAAGCGGGTAGTAAAAGTTTAGTGAAAAAAAAAAAATAAACTTACCTCGTTCGAAAGAAGAAAAAAAAACAGAAACCTGTTTTGGGCAATCTGTGTCGCTACCTCGCAGTCGATGCACGGGTAGTGAGAAGTGCTGCCGACAGATGGCGTTCGCCACGTCGAGGGAGTAGTTCTCGCTGCTACACATGGAGGAAGGATAGAACGTGAACTGGGTGCTGCCTGGGCTGACTTTCTCAGACGGCATTGTGCTCACAGCTGGCTCTGTGGAAAATATGCAGCAACTACTGGATACCTGTGCTGATGAGGCTGCAGTGCTTGGTCTTCAGTACAACACTACGAAGTCCGCAGTGGTACAGTTCAGCGGCTCGGAGAAAATAAGGATCGAAAGCCTTAAGTTGGGTGTGGACGACATACCGGTTCTTAACTTGTACAGGAACCTGAGAGTTACCCTCTTAAACGAGGTGGACTATCTGAAAGAGCATCACACCCACCTTCGACTGGCCGCTACGCGGGGAGCCAGCATCCTCCGCAAGCGCAGCTTGTGGAGCTGTAATAGATTCATAGTGAGCCGGGAGTTGTGGAAGGCCGTCGTGGTGCCCGGTTTGACATTTGCCAATCCATTGGTACGTGTGCCGGTCGAAGTGAGAACCGTCTTGGAGCGCAGACAGCGAGAGGTGGGGCGCCAGGTACTGGGCTGCTATAGGACGGTGGCTAAAGAGGCGGTGCAGGGTGACCCTGGCTGGTCATCGTTCGAGGCACGGAAGGCAAGCAGTAAGGTTGGGTATGACGGGAGACTTCGGCACATGGATCGCTGCCGCTGGGCGAAGAGGTTGTTCGTGCGCACCCACATAACTTCCGTGCGGACCCGGTGGCAGAAACGTCTTTACCAACTGGAGAAAAAGTTCGGTTTTTTAGAGCACCGGTGGAGGCGACCACGGGGAAAGAATGGGAATCCTAAGTGCGATAATGCGAAAGAGGGTACGAGAGCAGGAGACTGTCCAGTTTCTTGAAGCTACCCTACCTAGGTCAAAGGTTAAAAAGTGCGCCTCCGATAAACAGCAAATTACCGCAGGAACGCCACTTATGATAACAGCTTCGGAAGCTGTCTACTGTTCGAGGCACGTGCGGGTGCTCTTTGAACGCTTGTCTACAGGCAATGGTTCGACACTACCATAACGTCAACCCTATGCCGAGTGTGTCAGGCGAATGAAGAAACAATAGAGCACCTCATACTCGGGTGCAAAGGCATACTGCCGGCCCCCGCAGAAGAGTTGGCCCCACCCCCTGGGACGGCACGACTTCTAGCGACGGCACTGGCTTTACGACAACGCAAGAATGCCCGCATCCACTCACCGCAGCAAACTCCAGTGGTCGCACCAGCGTCAGCGTGGCCTCCCGGATTGCTGTTGAACGGACTAAGAGACGCTCAGAAGATTGGTGGAGAAAGATCCATCACAGATGGCATTAACCACAATTCACTGTGACACCAACAACTAACTAATACCCCCCCCCCCCTTCCCCTTAAAAACTTGGGCGCGTTTATTCGCACCCGCCCTATTCAAAGGGAAGAGCTGCAAGTTCATCATCATCATCATCATCGAGTGCTGGTCGATTCGAGTTAAGGTATAGCCTGTAATTCGAGAGCGTCCAACTGCTTAATTACTTGTCATTGTTCAATCGTCATGTGGTTTCTGAACGCCATGTTGAGTCCAATTTTTGTTGGGGTCCTGTAAAGCTACACAGTTTTTTCTTGTTTGTTTGTTTGTTTTTCTCTTTTTTACCTTACTTTGACTTTATACAAGCCTAGAAAGGATTAAATATTTTATGAAACGCATAAAAAGTATATTTGGTTTGCCACAAAATTTATTTTGATACGCTAAGTAATTTTCAAACGCGAATATACGTTAAACTCGCCATCATGCATTTCGCCGCGCATATGGCAACAGTGGTTGCTGCTCCGGTTTGGCCTCAAGCAGTGGCCACGGTGCTTGAGGACAAATCAGACGCGCGAACCCGTTAGTCACAATCAGAGTGGCCGCACTTGTCAGGTTTGCAGGTGACGAGTTAGCGAATGGTGAGGTTGATCAGTATGTTTCCATGAGAAGCGAGTTAATGTTGTTACAGTTGCTACCACCGTGGTTTCGCAAAAGTGCTCGTCGCTAACTGTTACTCACTGCTCGCCGCTCGCCCGGGCTATCGATGTGCATCTACCCAAAGAGGTGCTGGTGCTTCATTTTCTATATCTTGTTGTTTGGAGGCAGTTACGGCTAATACTGCATGCCTTTCTGTGGTGCCTGCGCTTACGAGCGGCATCGGGTAAGAACGGCACATCGCACTAAGCAGAGGAACATTGAGGCATCAATCTATTTGCCACACAGTCGTTTTGCCGCTTCTTTCAACGTATGAATTTGAATAAATCAATTGTTCCCTATTGGAAAGACCAGTTTGAAAATCTAACTGGTCAGACTGGTATTTGGACTGGTCATGCTGGTCTAACAGGAAATCAAACTGGTGCAACTGGTAGCCAAACTGGTCTAACTGGTAACTATATTGGCCTAACTGGTCATCAGATTGGCCGAACTGGTCTCCAGATTGGCCAAACTGGTCACCAGATTGGCCGAACTGGTCACCAGATTGGCCGAACTGGTCACCAGATTGGCCGAACTGGTCACCAGATTGGCCGAACTGGTCAGTGGATTGGCAGAGCTGGTCACCAGACGCCAAACTGGTCACCAGACTGGCTGAACTGGTCGAACTGGTAATCAGATTGACTAAACTGGTTACCAGTTTGACCCCTCTTTCTCACTTTATTTATTGGCTTTCTCACTTGGATTTATTGGCTTTCAAATAATTACGGCATTATCGAGCGTTTACTTTTTACTAAGAAATTAATCCCCTGAGCCGTTTAAAATGCTCTCAGAGGTATGACATTGCTGGAAAAAATTCAACATGCTGGGAATATTTTTTATTGCTTAGGCGGTCACCGAGAAATTCCGTACGTTCAAAACGACCAGTATAAGAGACGGAAACGCAGAGCTCGGTAGTAGTGATCAGTTTAGTGTGCTGTTGTATTGATGTTTGTATGTGCCGTGTATGTGTATGCGCTCAATGTATGCTCAGCTGATGCTTGTAGTAGGCGTATTGTGTCTGCATTTGTGTATAATAAAGATTTCCGAAGCGCAGTGGTGGCGTGAACAAATTAAAATATTTTTGTCGAACCAGTGTGACCAGTTCAACCACCATAACCAGTTCAACCATCATGACCAGTCAACCAGTATGACCAGTTCAACCGCCATGACCAGTCAACCAGTGTGACCAGTTCAAACCACCTTGACCAGTTCAACCATTATGAAACTGGTCAAACTGGAGCAAGAATCAAGTTTGAAACTGGTACCAGTTTGAACTGGTCTTTCCAATAGGGTTAGGCTGTGATTGCGCTTGTATCATCTCTCATTTCGATATTGATAGGCGTTACTAAAATCGTCTTCTCCTTTCCGCGTCTGCAGACTGCCGCGCACGCTCTTGACCGCTGCGATACGAAACCGTATTGCACTTGCCTTTCACTCATTTCAATATAAACACGCCATGAAATCGAACACTGCCATCCCGCCATCGCCTGGCAGGGAAATTCCAAACAACGCGACTATTGCGTCTCGCACAAGATTGGTATTTTGCTTACGAACAGGAGCGCGGTGAAACCTTGGATCACGAGTTTACAATGCGACTGATTCTACTATGATTTCTTTTATTAAGACTGTGCAACCAACGAGAAACTGCTAGCAACCCATGTACTCGTTCCGAACTCCGAACCGTCCGGACGGACAGCGTACTAGCCAAAACCATCTTTTCGAACAGGGCCGCCTGCAGGTCCCGCGGGAGCCGCAGAGCTGGCGGAGTGGCAGGCTGTCGAATAGACAGCTTGACAAAGCCGAAGGCCCCCATACTGGCAGCGTCGGGGCAAAGATAAGACGGGTCGATCCAGCCAGGCAGACGGCTCGATCCAGCCAGGCAGCCAACCAGCCAGCCATGTCCTCTCTAGGCGGCTTGATTCAGCTAGCCATGGCCAACCAGCCAGCCATAGCCTTGTGACCAAACGCTTCCATGTTTTCAGTTGCACCATCTCTAACCATATAGCATCCCTACTTCCTCCACGCGGAGTACGCCATCTGTCGGCAGTACTTCTCTCTAAGCGCAATTTGTCTGCAAAGTGGCGGCGCAGATTTCCCAGAACAGGCTTTTGTTGTTTTTAACGTGAAACGTTCTTTGGCTATAGGTGTTCGGCATTTCCTGAAGCCTGGATAAAAACATGGCCGCGAGGCTCGACACTGATTGGTTGACGGGTGGAAGAGGAGTGAGTTGCTCGACGCCGATTTGTTAACGGGGAGGTCATGTGAATAAAGGGGTTGGTCAGGAGGAGTGAGGTAGGCGAGGAGGAGCTCGACCACCTGTGCGCACTCACGGAAAGTAGCTCGAGAGTATGGGAGGCTCTGGAAGATCGCCAGGTTTATCAGTCCGATTATCGGTAGTATCGCTTCATTCTAGAAACAGCTACCAAGTGTACTCATGGTACGCGTTAAACTATCTGATCAAGAGTTTTGTGAACGTAGGCGTTTGGGGTCTGGAAACTCTGAGCATCGCTAAACGTTTGTGATGCTAAATCGTTTCGCGTATGCAACACAACTGTCCTAACAATTTGCCTTTTTCTTTAAGGAGGTAAGTTCATTCTTTGAATTTTTTCAATATAAACTTCTACCACCTGCTTACACGTCTGCAGTAAATTGCAGTGCGATACGCTGAGAAACTGATTTTCGCGGGCCGTCCAAGTGCCTAAAAAGCATTAGTTTGCATGCTGTATTTCCCAAGTTCGATATACAGGGTGAAACAAGAAGACAGCAGGCTCTTTAAATCGACCGGAAAATTCGGTTTCTTAACCTATCGCGCTACGACTTTGTGCAGCGTTGCCCACAGATGGTGCATTTTTTTTTTTTTTGTAAAATTTGCAAAGAACGAGCTTACCTGAGGAAAAAGTAAAGAAAGGAAAAGGCTTAGCTCCTATGGAAACGCAGCGACGCCATCGGTCTTCAAACAACACGGCGCCGTTTCGCACGGAAGCCAAGAGATGGCGCAAGCGGTCGCGACGCCAACTGCCGCCAACGAACGAGCAGACGACGCCGAGAGCCGGCGCTTTTAGCAGACAAGGAACTGCAGTTGCTTGTTGTTACCGCGCCTGTTTTTGTTTCTGCGACTGTCGCCGCCTGCGGAACGCGCGCCGCTTTTGAGTCGAAAAGCTCGTCTGCTAAAGAGGCCGGCTCTCGGCGCCCGTGTGCTCGTTCGTTGGTGGCGTTCGTTGCGCCATCTCTTGTCTCCGGTGCGAAACGGCGCCGTGTTGTTTGCAGACCGGTGGCGTCGCTGAGTTTCCATAGGAGCTAAGCCTTTTTTTTTTTCTTTACTTTTTCCTCAGGTAAGTCCGTTCTTAGCAAATTTTACAAAAAAAAAATGCACCATCTGTGGGCAACGCTGCACAAAGTCGTAGCGCGATAGGTTAAGAAACCGAATTTTCCAGTCGATTTAAAGAGCCTGCCGTCTCCTTGTTTCACCCTGTAGTATACTCTAAGTACGTTAAGCTTGGCGCATTATAGCCCTCATTGCTGCTGCGCCAATAAACTCCTAATCATGATCCTCATCATACCAAGTTCGTCCCCGAAAATGTTGTTTATATAGGAGGTATTCCCACTATCGGTGTCCGTATTAAAAAGGCATGGCTGTATCAATCTATTTAACAGAAGTACTTAATTGAGTTGGGTTTTTTTCACAGTAGAAGTAATTTGTTTATCACTACGTATACTGCAGCTACTCTGTTTCGAATAAATAGTTGACTAAATTATCAATTTAAGTGGTAGTATCTTTAATTGAGTTTAATGCTATTAAATCATCTTGATTTTCTAAACTTCCAGTAGCGTTCTAAAAGGTTTGCTAAAAAATATTTTCACTTGCTGATAACATTTGTCAATACGCTTAGCAAACTTATGATACCCCGTTATTAGGTGTTCGGAACAGCATCTCGATTATGACCAGTGTGCTATAACTCGATAAACCAATTTCGTTTACGAGTGCGACGTGTAAAACGGTAGATTTTTAAATTGTCAAATACTTTCTAATATTTTGATGAAATTAACCAGATTTAAGACAACGATGGAAAATGTAAAGAAACCACACCGCTCATCAATGTTTTAATGATGTGAAAATATGTATAACAAATTGTGTGTGTGCAGATTGTGAGAATGCGTTTGTCGCGTATCACACACCATGGTTTTGTAAGCTCCTGCAATTTGGAACTATCTAAAATTATAATCTGGGATCGTGACTTTGTTTATATATACTTTAACCAATTCGGCAACGTTTCGCTTCTCCAATGACAGAGTCGAGTCCTACATTACTTGTTATACCTTGAATTCTGCTCAAATCTTTTTATCGTTGCTATTGGTGTTCATCGCCTACTTGAGTGACTGATTTGACAGTGTTATTCTTGTGAAACGTTTAGCAATCCCTTTGTGTGTTATTATGTTAAGTTCACTGACAACAACATTTCTCAGAAAAAAATAATATTCACAGTTGACTTCTGCCAAAAAGTATATAAATGATAACTTTCTGTAGTGGATTGTTTCATTGAAATTTTAGTTATCCCACTCACCTCAGTTTATTTCTGAGCGAAAAGGAGGTGACGAACTCGCTCACGCGAAATCCGCTTGTTGGTGACGTCACGGACATTTTCAAACATGTCCTCCTCATGAGACGGGTGGATCCCAAAGGTCCACGATTAAAGCGAACTCATCTCTCTCTCTCTCTCGTATTGATCAGTCAATGGGCACCACAAAAAAAACAAAACCAGGCGCGTCTTTTCAAGTGCATGAGCAGATTCCTCGATAGTTGGGTAAAAAAGCAAGTTCTTTTTTCTAGAAAACCCACGAGACCTTCCCAGATTTAATTAACCCCAGCTGCGGTTGATGCTGTTTCGATCATAATAGTCCCACAACAACGGCTCTGTGAAGTAAGGCCGTGAAATTATGGATTTCATCTGACTTTTTGAGCAGCCCTTTTTTTTTTTTAAGCTATAGTCTTATCTGGGAATTCTCCGCAAACCTTTCTTGCTAGTGTTGGCCTGAGCGGATGACGTCATAATATCGCATAACGTCATGGTGCCGTGTTACTTAACAGTGTCACGTGACACCATATTGATTTACCAGCTAAATTTAGCGGGAAAGATGATGTCGCATTACCTAATGTTATGTAATCTCAAGTCACGTGGCACCGTGATGTCCCGGTGTCGAGTGCGGAGAAATTAATAAACAACACATTCTCCACTCCCCAAAAAGACTTTTTAATATTTTCTTGACAAATTTAAGCGGTCGTTCCTTCCATACTGCATTCTCTGTGCTATAAAACTTTGGAGGTGAAATTCGCTAGTAATCTATTAGGCGCGGCGGCAGTTCAAAGAGAAGTATTCCAATCGAAAATGCTGCTCGTTAGGAGCTCCATCAAGTGATATCGCATCTTCATTGCATTTGACAAAATGTCTAAGACAGGTGATTTGTTTTTGTTTTGTTTTTGTTTTTTCTTACGGCTGCACTTTGCCGTGGTTTAATGTACAGTCATCGTGGAAAACAGGAACATTTATTGAAACACGAGTATTTACAGACGATTGAGCACACGTCTTCGGTTCAGTATGGTCGGCGTTTCAGCGTGTTTCCTGGACAAGCCCAAATTTCAGGGGAAGACAGAATTTCGCAGAACAGCAACAAAGCAGCCAGAGAATTGGGAGCCCCGCTCATCCGTGACTTTCGGCGACGTTCAGTAGTATCCTGTGGAAGCCAAGCAGAACAGAACCAGCACGTGAGAAAGAGTATCGTCTCTCTCTTTTTTTTTTCAGTCCAAAAACGAGCAAATGGCTTTAACCTATGCAAACAGTAAGATGCATCGCAATATAATCTGTAACAACATAAGAACAGCACGAGAGGGTCTACGCACCAAAAAGTTGCACTTTAGTCGGTGACAGAATAAGAGTTCAGGTGAAACTGCTCCCGCCTTTTCCACTTCAGCGGAGCGAACCCTGGAGAGGAGGTGATCTCCTCTCCAGCGTTCGCTCTGCTAAGTGGAAAGAGGTGGGAGCAGTTTCCCCTGAACTTTTAACCTGCCACCGACTATAGGCGTTTGCAAGTACGGCCTCTGGGCGCCGCCATCTTGCTGCTGGTCTGGGTGGATCGTCTGATAGTCAAGCATTGCTGAGGCCGTGAGTACGCCTCAGCAATGATTGACTATCAGACGATCTACCCACACCAGCAGCAAGATGGCGACAGCCCAGTGGCCGTAGAAGGGTGGTGAGCTGGGCTAGTTGGTAAGCATTATACATGGTTAAAGTCAGCGAGCAGCGTGAGGAAACTGTAAATGCAGAAGGCAGGATAGACGCTGAACTCACAACTTAATGTTTCATCCAGAAGAGAAGAAGAAAGAATATGACGCGTAACCAACAGGCACGTGCTCATGACACGAGAACTCTAGGGCGCGGGGCGATGGCTTCAGCGCATCGAAGGGTTTAAAAACAAAACTTTATTTTCAGATAGTGTAACAGAAGGATGGCTCACGCAGTGCTCCCCCGGACCTTGTATATTATACGCCTCGTAAATTCTCTCTGGGGAGTTTTTCCTTATATCGACCGATGATAGCGGTGCTGGCCATGTTTTATTACATGACAGTGCAGGGGCAGGTGACTCCCCACCGTTGACCTCATAGACTGGTTATGTTCACGTAGCCTATCATTAATACATCTTCCTGTCTGGTACGTACTTTCTACCACATGTTAAAGGAGGGCTGTATACCACGCGCGAGGTGCAGGGCACAAACTGTATAGCATGTTCCTTTTTACATTTCATTCGAGATACTTTGTGTTAATTTAAGTGCACCTTGGAATGAATCTGGGCCATTTTTTGAGGTGCTGAAAAAACAACTGTAACTTGATATATTTTGGCGTGGGACAGTCAGGAAGATGTATTAATGATTGGCTACGTGAAGATAACCTGTCTATGAGGTCAACGGTGGGGAGTCACTTGCCTTTGCACTGTTAAACCTGTACAGGTAATCCAAATCTGGCTGGCACCGCTATCATCGATCGATATAAGGAAAAGCTATCCAGAGAAATATAAGAGGCTCGCATAATACAAGGTCTGGGGGAGCGCTGCGCGAGCCATCCTTCTGTTACGGTATCTGAAAAGGAAGTTTTGTTTTTAAACGCTTCGATGCGCTGCAGCCATCGCCCCGCGCTCTAGAGTTCTCGTGCCATGAGCACGTGCCTGTTGGTTATGTGTCCTCTTCTTTCTTCTTCTCTCCTGGGTGAAATATTGAGTTGCGAGTTCAGCGCTTATACTCTCTCCTGTATTCTTCTATAGTTTCCTTTCGTTGTTCGCTTGCTTTAACCCCATATAAAACCCAGTGACCGTACTTGCAAACGTCTATGGACATAATTTGAAGGTAGTTCTTTTTGTGGGTGCCATGAAAAAGGGATGCTGACTGGTGCTCCTTGCTTTCCATGACGTCAGAGAAATTCTAAGTTCATAGTGAGTGACGCAATGTCGTCTTTTATTTTAAAAAAAGTCAGAAGCGGAGTCTTTTTTTTTTTTCTTGCACTTCTTAGGTTTTAAGAAAAAGCGGTGGTTAACTCAAGAAAGTAATTGTTTCCACCACATACGGCACCGCTGTATTATAGATGCGGGTGGATGAAGACTTCACGCTTTCTATTGTTTTCGTTGATAGTTCGCTGCCTCACATAAGAATTTAGTTAAAGGCATTCTTTAAGAAATAGCTTGGAAACAAATTGTTGGAAGACAGAAGTGTCGTGCTTCCGACACTCCAGCTGTACCTTTCTCTTCTTTTCTTTTTTTTTTTTTTTTTGCAAACACATATTGCATTTTACTGACATTTCTTTCGCATGTTTGCCCATAAATTTTAAGTCTGAATTTATGTTCAAGAAAACTAAAATCTCTTTCTCGTTTTGATTTTTTTAGCTACTGTTTTTTTTGTATTTTTAATCCTGTCTGGCAAACTGTTCTGAAATTACATTGGTTGTCATCTATTGCTTCTTGATTTAACGCAAAGCAATATTCACAAAAGGGACACATTTTTGTGCAAATATAAATTGCTCAAGCTTGGCAGCATATGAGAAAAGTTTCGAATTCGTAATGCAACTTTTTTGTTTCAACTGTATACAATTGCTTCCTGCTGACTAAAAGCTCAGTGTATGAATATCGATATATATACGAGAGCATGTTTTTGCCAAGTGGAAGGCATTTCTGCTCGAGACATAAAAAAAACAATAGTCTTCCTCATCTCTCTTGTATTCAAAAGAAATTAAGATTGTTACAAATTAAGTCAAAGCTTGAGTACAAATTACGTTCGGTTTGATAATGTTTTATACTTATTTATAACTGAATTATTGAATTTTGCAGTATTATTACAAGATTTACCACATCAGTTTTGGAGACTACCGGGTTTAATGCGGTAAAAAAGATAAAATAGAATGCCAAGACAGAATTTTTCCTACATTCTTCGTCACTGGATAATTTGCGGAGATTCAAAGTTGATTTTTCCTCGCTGCTCGCCTGCCGATTGGACGGCTTTTGCGATGATATCAGAAGTGTTTGTTGTGTCGACGTTGCAGTGGCTCATTCCCATATTCCCTTCCTTTCCTTATTATCCCAACTTTCACATTATTTGAGACCTACAACTACACAATGTATTCAAAAGCTTATGTCTGGCTTGCGGACTTTTTTGAACAGGAGCCGGGGCATGACTCGGCGAATTTATGCCTAAGCTAACTATGGCGGACGGGTTTACTCAAGTTGCAGCACTCCGAAAGTTCATTCAGTGACTCAAAAAGACCTCTTCTACGTAATGATATACTAAAGGCGCCGGCGAGCTGGTGTAAGTTTACCATTTTCTTAAGACCCCTGAGACTGGGTAAAGAACGTAAGACAACCTAAGTGAAAGAAACAGAGAAAGGACGACAGAAGGCAACGCGTCAACTTCTTCTCCCCAGTGACAGAGAACGGAAAAGTCCTAACCTGCCGGAAGCTCAGCCAATGACTCCGCCATAGTGACCGCCTCCTCCGTAGTGACCTCCGCCAACGCCTCCGGCGTGGCCAGCCTTCTCGAATCCTCCACCGTGCGCCTGGTGGCCAGCACCGTAAGCGCCTCCGGAACTAGCTTGGAGACCGTAGGTCGAGGAATGGCCGTACGACGTGCTCTGCCCGAACACCTTCTTCTGGGCTCCTCCAGCGCCGTAACCGTACCCACCCTGTCCGTAGCCGCGGCCAGCTCCGTAGTAGCCGCTACCGTAGCCGCCATAGCCGGCACCGCCGTAGCCGAGACCTCCGTAGCCAAGACCGCCATAGCCGAGACCGCCATAGCCGAGACCTCCGTAGCCCAGACCGCCATAGCCGAGACCTCCGTAGCCACCGCCGTAGCCGCCATAGCCAGCTCCATAGCCGCCATAGCCGGCGCCATAGCCTCCGTAGCCGGCTCCGACTCCGGCTCCGTAGCCGGCTCCAACGAGGCCGCCTCCGTAGCCGACACCGACTCCGGGTCCGTAGCCCAGGCCGACGCCGGGTCCGAAGAAGCCGCCGCGGCTCTCGACCTTCTCGTCCTTCTTGTCCTTGGCGGCGTCGGCGACCGGCTTGTCGCTAGTCGTGGGCACCTCGGCGGGCTTGTCCTCGGCGTAGGACAAGGCCAGGGCGGCCACGCTGACCAGCAGGATGAGCTGTGTCGGGAGCAAGAACCATTGAAGAGTGCTATTCACAAACCGGCAAAATCGATTGATAATCGATAGCGTCTTAGCTTTCGTTTTGGTAGCGGTAAGTACAACTTTCCCACTACATGGGAATAATAAATCTCTCAGCTTGATGTTTTGTACTGCTACAAGACTGTAACTAAAGCATGATCCCAAATCTGGTGTATGCATGACGTTCTTGGCTAAACTATCCTGGATGCCAAAGCGGTGAGCTGAAACCTTTGCCACGGTATTTGACCATAGCCGGCGTTTCCTTGTTGTTCCTTTTAATTATCCTCAATTCACGAATCCCTTCGTGCACTGTCATTCCACATTGTGTTCCAGAGAGGTATGGTGGATATCCGTTTTAAATCTGATATATCGTATACAGTCACTCAGAATGATAAGCGCCCCTCTTTTTTCTGTCTCTTTCAAATTACGTGTCCATCCCGACTCATAATTTGCATAAAGAGTCTTTGATCTATATTCATGTGCAGCTACATTAACTTTGCAGCAAGTGTGTAATCAATCTGTGTTGTTTTTTTTTTTTTTGTTCTTCACACGATTAACCTTATTTTTCAAGTGACATCAACAGTTATGTGCCATCTAATAGCCTCGCTGCCTCTTGATGTCACAAGATTCCATTCTGCGACCCGACAGTGATACAGACAATCACTTCCACGCCACCCCTTGCTTCCGTGTATTCCTCTATCAGTTCAAGCTGACCACACAAATGAAAATGAAAGTCGATTTCAATACAAAAGCCCGAGTAGAAAGGAACCCCGTCATATAGGCGAGGTGCAGCTCGACACTCACCGTGGTTTTCATATTTGGCGACTTCTTTGGTGGCAACACGATTTACAGGCAGTCGAACTCTTTTGGTACCTCGTGGCGATGGTCTGCGCCTGGTTACTGGCCGCGCTTATATATCCGCACCTTCCCCTGCCGAACGCTTGCTCTCTTATTTCTTTGTAGTGTTGGTTCCATGACTGCCAATCTCACGCGGCAACCGCTGACTTCCCGCTAATAACATTCGGAAGAGGCGAGGAGCCCCGCGGGAAGGAAGGAGGGAGAGGTCCCGTACAGGTGGAGTAGTACACGAGGAGCGAAACACGGGGGGTATTTTTTTCTCGACTTCACCCGCGTCTTTATTTTCTTCGGGGCTTTCCCTTTCTCTTTGTCGGTCTGTTGCCTTTCTTTTGGTGGTCTGTTGCCTTTCTCTTGGCGGTCATTGGACACTCCCTCCCACCTCGGGGAAAAAACGCCGGGCAGGGTCATTTTAGAAGAGACGGGACGCGTTTTCTTCTGGTGGAGGTAGCCATGGCCCGCAGGACGGGCAGAGAGGGGTGGATTCCGGCGACGCTAACCAAAAACGCCTTACTATTTGGGCGACTGGAGGATGCAGCCCTTTCCCTCTCTCAGACTCTCTCGGCCGTTAGCAGGGGGTACCAAAAAAAGAAAGGACCCTGTTGTGAAGTCCTGTGACGTAACTTCAAGGTCTAACCGGTTCTGCACGAGTTGAAACTGCCCATGAAGTGGATGGCATCTTACGACCGAAAGGGTTGGGGAGGGGGGGCTGAGATCCGGCCTTCTGGACAGTGCTTAGACGAAGCCATCTCCCCCCCTCCACCCGAAGATTCGTTGCCCCCTCGAGAGGCAGCCCTTTTCAGCTGTTTCTCAGCGAGCTGGTCTCAAGAGTCTGCCATGCATCGCGAGGCCGACGAAAATTTATGCTACACGTGTGCATCTTCCTATCGTTTTCAGGCTGTTTTTGGGCCGCCTTGGGTTTTTGTGCGGACGCTGAGGAGCTGACGCTCAGGCTGATTTGTTGATATCGCAGGAATGTACGGCGTTTGAGAAAAGCCGACTCTTCCTTATCCGCGTTTATTTTCTTTTTCTTTATAAAAATTTAGACTTTTTTTGTTTAATTGTTCAATGAATGTACCGTTTTCTTCTTTTTTTTTTGTACTCAATAAACTTGTTTTTTTTCTTCTGAATGACTTTCTGCGACTCTATGGAAAAGTCTAGGTTCTTTCGTCACTAGTATGAAACGACACACGATAAGTCAGCGCACCGTCTACTTAATGCCCTAGCACCACTGTGGGTCTACGTTTTGGTGACGTAAACATTTCTTTTATTCCTGGCTTCTTTTCTGTTTGTTCCACGAAGGCCTGTGCAATCCAACTCACCCGTTAATTGTATCATCCCAAGCGTGTTTTTTTTTTTTTTTTTTTCATATATTACCCTTAAACAATGTGTCGCAACTTTTAACCTTAGGCTATATCAATGTTAATCTTTGGAACATGGTTAAAAAAACTGGGCTAGTTAGTCTTGATGTACAGAGCGCGACACAGTTATAGCAGTTAGAGTCACTGACAGACTGAGAAGGGCAGGCCGTCTCTTTCTAACGCCCGGCCTCCAGCGCGCGCCCGTTGACTTCTGGTGTGCTTTGGCTGCGCACAAACGCTCGAAGCGCTAGTGACTCCGAAGCGCTAACGAATGTACGAAGTTAGAGCTAGAGGCAGAAAAGCTAAAGCTCCTCCCTGCCGTCTTCACTCTGTCTGTAACTACAGCACAAATAAGCCGTCGTCGATTTTACTAGTGTTTCGCTAGGTATGAAAAGGTTGTCATCAAAACGACTATTTGTGGTAAAAATCGCTATTTTGTGGCACAAGCCTAAGCCGTAAAATTTGGTCCTCACGTACTGCATGTGAGTTAGGCTTTATTTTATGTGCCGTTATTTTGTTCGCACTAACTTTGTACCGCAAGGTGCATATGTAGTGAAAAACGGCGGTCAAAAAGGAAGGAAAAAAAAAAAACACCGTGACAAAAACTAAATGCGCTAGACTTGTTGGAAACCTGTGGTCTCCACGTGTTTTTTTCTTTTTTAAATGTTGCTGTTCACTATGTTACGTTTATGCATGGAATATTTAAGAAGTTGACTGAGCACGGAACCGCCTCACTTCTGTAAGCGCTCGAAGGAGTAAACGCATCCGAACAAAACAAGAACCAACAAAAAAAAATCTTTGGGTTTTAGAACTATTTAGATTTTAATTTCTAATTATTGTTTTAAGAATGTGTAGCTCTTTGATGATCAAAGATTTTCCTCTACTAAGAAAATACATATCTGCATTTTATGAGAAATTCTACCCCTTCAACGCTCAAGCCTCTGTTTCTGAAAAGCAAAATTGAGGCTCCGTCACTAACTTGCTGACTGTCTGAACGTAATTTGTGCTATACAATGGCGGCAATCAAGGGTCAACATTGGTTCTGAAGGGTGTGCTGGCAGTAAGGAAACGGGTAAAGACGTCTTTTCGTGGCGTTACATAATAAGTGCAAGTTTGTCGGTTCCGGAAACTTCCAAAATGCTTTCCTGCGCTTTCTTCGAATCGTTGGTCATCAACGTCTCGTCGGACACCGTTACGTGTCGTCAGAGAAAACGCCAGACAACTTCTCGATTAGGCTCCCCCTTGAGCACGCGGCGTTATGCAATATACACCCACGCTGTTCCGTACAAAGGACATCCTGTGCGTCTAAATAAAAACTCAAGTAAAGCTTCGTTTCTTTTGTGTGTATTTTCTTTTTCAACTTTTTTATTTCGGTGGCGACAATATTTGGCCATCGTCACGAGGTTTCCATGAAATGCACAAGAAAGCGTCAAGGCTGAAACGCGGTGTCGGCTAGGGGCTTCCGCGAGCATTGCGGTTCATCTCGCAGTCGGAAGTTAGAAAGCGTATTTTCGTCATTTCTTCGTCTTTTTTTCGCGCATGGCTTCCTTGTGACGTAGAGAGTTTTGCCGCGAATTTCTGCTTTTGCGATGAAAACTCATTTCTAGGTTTCTCCGCGGCAATCGCGTAGGTATTTCCGCGCAATTGTCCGCGCGCGCTCTCTTTCGTCGAAGGACGCGGATATATCAGGAGGTTTCCGCGATTCTCACGATTAATTTTTTTTTCCGTCGGGGGCTAGATATTAGGGATTCGTGACATATTTCCTTGAGGGTTAAATTGCGCAACTTCGAGACACTGCGTTACTCAGCCAACCTTCATAATATACTTATATCATCCCTTTCGGGTGCGTCCAGCTTCACTAGATGAGTAAAAAAAATATATCACTGTTTTATTGTGACAGCTAGTGAGATGAACGCACATCACATTCGAATGGAGAAAAAAACACACAGTCCAAACTGAAACTGGCATGACCACGAATGTGCATGTCTCTAAGGAGTCTGTGTAAATGTTTTCATCCGCTGACATATTTGTGTTGAAGTGTAAATTTGTTGCAGTTGCGATGCGACACCGAGTTCCTAAACCAAAGCATTTTATTGACTACGGTCTCGATTAAATACGAGGGTGTATCTGAGAAAATTTATAAATTTCTAAGTAACCATATATAAGTAAATTTTAGGTATGATATAAAAAAATAACAATCGGGTGTTTGGAGGACTACTCCGACGAATCTTCGGCCTCTTTGCTGTTGTCCTATTTGTTTCTGAAGTAAATAAATTAAATTAATATCAAAACACACAAACTCTATCATTTGTGGAACAGACGTATTATTTATGTACCCCTTCTAGCGAAGTTTGTCTAATACCACAAGATATCTAACCCGTACCAAAAAAAGAATAGGGCAAAACAGATATTCGAGACTCATCGTCGAATTTAAATTGTTTCTAAATAACAGTGAGCATGCCAAGGGGTGCTACGTAAGGTGAGGGAGCTAACGTCAGGATATGAGACTCGAGAAAGTTGCACGCCTCATGAGAACGTGACAGAACTTCTAGCTGCGTCAAAGAGGCTGTCGGTGCTCAATCACTCGGGTCGCCCACAATTCCAAAGCTATTTCATCTCTGTTCTAGAGCAGCCGATGACATCATTAAGCTGTCACCACTTTATTCGCCAGATATAAGTCAGCCTTTTTACGGCAGACAGAGATAGGGCAAGAAAACAAGGCACACAGAGCCGACAGCAACAAGTGCTACCAACTTGAACAACAATTGTTTACCTCGCCTTATCGGGCAAAGAGCCAAATGTTTTTGCATCTCGTTTATTGGTCGGTAATGGTGACAACCTTAGACACCTTATAAATGGAGCTACGATTGACCTTGTAACTCGTACGTTGCTGAATGGACAACCTCATTGAAATTCTCACCATGGATGCGTCGGAGA
The DNA here is from genome assembly GCA_013358835.2 of Ixodes persulcatus. NCBI lineage: Eukaryota > Metazoa > Arthropoda > Arachnida > Ixodida > Ixodidae > Ixodes > Ixodes persulcatus. The sequence goes on along the minus strand of JABSTQ010010314.1, from coordinate 918,150 downwards.
GGGTATGGGCTGAAATCGGCGACCAGTGCTTCTACCTCGATAAATTTCATTAGAAAGATGTGTTATTCGACGATGATTTCCAGGAAACAGATGGACGTACTAAGAAAGCCTTGAAGGCATTCAAACAAACGTTTGGCCACTTTTAAAATGTATTTAATGGTTTTTTTTTTTTTTTGTAAACAACGTCAATAATCCGGGGTAATATTCCAATATTGCTCCATAAACGGATTGAATATTTTGCTACTTTATTATAATATCTGTTGGGTTTTTCTTGGCCTTTAAAACGCGGGATTAGGATTAGAACTGCTTTTTTTTCATATTATTTTTTTTCTTTTTTTGCCTACCTTTCATTGTGTGATTTCTCTTGTTTCGAATGTGTGTGTGTGTGTTTTTTTTTTCTGTTAATAACACCAATCATAGTTATAGGTCAGAGTCAATTGTGCAAATACTGCGTAATACATTCAGAAGCGCTTGCCTGGTGTCCAAAGGTATGGTGCCTAGGACGCGCCTCTGACTGGTGTGCTTTACCGCGTCAAAAAAGGCTGGTCCCTCGTTTTCGGCCTGGGGTCCCATGCTACACGGCGGGACCAAGGGACCGGGACGACGCCGTCTGCTGCGATTGGTCAGCGGCGCGGAGCTCACCAATCGCAGCAGATGGCGTACGTCCCGGTCCCTTGGTTCCGCCGTGTGGCATGGGGCCCCAGATGACGTCATAGACGTGTCACGCTGTCGTCGGTCGCGACCCTGGTGGTGTAGCAGCATCGGTGATGGATGGGGCAGACGCCTGTTCTGCTGCAGGTCGCTCTCCGGTGTGACAGTCCACGGAAGCTTCGGCAGCGAGAAATTGGGACGCCGCGTCGACAGAGACACTCGCGGTCTCTCGTGCTTTTTGCCAGCATTGCTACGACCAACCGCCAGGATCGCGACATCCGACAACGCGACACTCCGGCGTTTATGACGTCATTTGCTGCCACCTCGGGATTACTTTTGATGTATGGGCAGCATAGGACGTTGAACATCAGTCGGAGACGCGTCTTAGGGAAGCCATGCTTGAACACGTGTCTAAAACAAAATACCTCTTATTAAATAGATAACGAACGCATACGCCGTTGAAGCTCGCTGCTTAAATAATTGATTTCAACAAAATGAGAATCATTATCTCATCTACGTAAGGGGAAACACAAATTAAATTAATGGTTTACGCCTTTATTTCATTCGGGGCTTTCTTTTACGCTATTGGGAAATGTATGTTCCACTCTCGGTTTGACTTCCTGTCTTCTCTATCAAATCCTCCCTAATACCTTGGAATCAAACACAAGTAATAAAACAAGGGGCTAGAGTATTTCCACCCCTTCAATATTTACTCGCGTGGCTGTCGCGTTCTCTCCATTCATGAAGAACGCATCAGATGGCGGAGCATGTGATCCCCTGCTTTTGCTGTTAATAAGGGTCCTGTTCCCTATCGCGTTCAGCGTTGCCCAATCTCTTTTCTAACCCAAGATTACCCGCCCGATCCATTCGCGTAAGTTTTATAGCACAGTCATTGTGGCCCGACAAGTGGGGCCCCAATCAATACCACCCAGAAGACGAGGCCCTTCACCTTTTCTTCTCCAAGCGTTGACACTAGTGGAGCCACGCATGCGCCGATCTCGCTTGTGTTAGCGGCGGCGCCAGCGTGCGTTGCAGCGCCTCACAACAAGCGCGAAGCTAGCACGCGGCGACGCGAAGACGGACGGGTCTGACGCTTTGCGGCGTCTCTCGTCAGATGCGGCGCCGCAAAGCGCCAGACGCGACGCCGCAAAGCTCCGCCGCGTCTGGCGCTTTGCGGAGTTTAACGTCATGCGCAGGCCTTTAAGGGACAAAAAGGTGACCGGTCCGCTTTGTGCTCTTTGGTACGCCGGCTCGTCGTCGTTAAGAAAAACACAAAACTCGCCCTAAAAATATGTGTATAAAAATACTTTTTTTTTTATTGTGGAAATAAATTAGTGTGAATGTTATAAAGCGGCAGAGGGCCTTTCCGCTGCAGTGTACACGACGTGGAAAGGACGTAGCTCGAATGCCACGCAGGTCAACTTGTGGCACTCTTTTTTCTTATGTTTCTTCTTCCTTGGTGGACGGCAATAGTTTGAGTGTCCTCGAGCACTTCCAGGCGCCTAAAACACATCGAGAGGTATTTCGCGGTTGATGGGCGAAACCGCTCGGCTCCAGACCAGCGGAGCCTGAAACAAAAAAAGCAATAAAAACAGTCAAACAGAGAAGTCAGACGACACAGTATTATGGTGTCCGTAACGCGATTTCTGCTTTTGTACCCCTGATGCCCTATGCCTATGAACTGAAGTGACGGAACTGGTGGAACGTGAGTGCAGATTGCCTGCGGTGGAGAGTGATTATTGTTAGGTTTCTATGATGAACATGAAGTTCGCGAAAAAAGGGCGTCGTTCAAACATTGTCTTCTTACCTTGCCCGTGGGAGCGGTGTCGCTGGAGGTGCTAGGATCGCCCGTATACCCACTCGCGCGCGGGCAACTGAAGACCGTTTTTGAAAGACGCTCTTCCATAGAGTTCGGCAACTGACAGGTCTTAGAAACGCTAGCTGCTACTTCCAGGGCAGTTGGATGTATGTAACTTTAAACTCACCGGTCGAATGTGCGCTCCAGGCATTATAGATGTAGCATTAAAACAGTGATGTTATCCTACGGGACTATTGTAAACTTTCCTTTTCCTTAAACTAAGTCTAGACTGTAGTACAAGTTAACACTAGGAATTAAAGGATTGCTGTAAAACTTAATGGTGAAATGTTTCTTACAAAGGAGGAATGTCTCTTCATTCGTCATCCGTCAAAAATGTTAAGCCTACTGTTCTAAAAAAAAGAAAAAAACACGTCGAAATCAGAAGCACTTGCGTAAATCCTTGCACAACTATACGTGTTGCCCCCATATAAGTAACTCTAAATAAAAACATATTTTAATAGTGATCTTCAAAGCATAGTTCCCGTTAGCTTCTCTTAATTAAAGCAAATGAAATGCCATCCCCGTATAGTGGTTTTCAGCTTAGAAATTTATAAGACAAAACGATTTCACGTTTTAACACAGAAGAATTAATCGCGTCGTTATCGTTCATCTATATTAAATAGCCGTCTAGCGAACGCACTTTAAATTATCATAACTCGAAGCTCAGTCAAAAAGCGTTTAATATGCACATAAAAATCTGAGGAAAGTAACAGCACAGGTTCAAACAGCACAAATGTACAGTAAAAGAAGAAGAAAAAAAAAAGAAGTATTGTCTGTTCATTAACTCGTGGAAGCAATTTTAGGTTTTCGGGTTTTCGCAAAGGTGACGCAGCTTTCAAGGCCGCACTCAGCAAACTGCAGTTACGTAATCTTTCACCGGAGAACCGAGCACCTGACGGGAGGCGTCAGCGCGGGTCCAATTCTTTCGGGAAATGGAAAACAACCCAGTGACTCAAACGCCGCGGAAATTGTTCAATTAAGGATGTGACGACGGTGTACGGAAACCTTTGGCTTCGTCTTAGTGTATTTTTGCTTCCGAGTAGCATTTTTTTTTCCTGTTTTTGTTTGTTTTCTTTCTCAATGGCTTGTCGTTTTGCCGCTTTCGATTCACACGGGTTCTTTCTCAAGGTCGAGCCTACGCTCCTGTTCGACGGGGAAATATATTTCTGGCGCGGGTGCAACAACTCCCCGAGAACCCGACTGCTTCTATTGTTGCTGTTTTAAAGACAGAATCGCGACAGTTAATTCAGAAAACGAGTTTCTTTTTTAGTTCTTCTGAGCTGACACAAGGAGCCTAATGTGTCACGCAAGAAGATTGTTATCAATTTGGGGAAGTACCAGGAGTTTTTTTTTTTTTTTTATTAAAGAACTTACGTGACAGGTAGAGCTTGAACTGTATTATCCGGGAGCTTGTTGAAACTTTTATCGAAGCCTCGATAAACTTAGGTGCTACAAAGGTAAGCACTTAGTGATATAACAAAGACCCTTACATTAGTGCTCTCGAAAAAGCACGCTATTCTAAATCAGGAACAGACAGCCTAAGCCTCTAATGAAAGTCAGTCTTCTCGGCCTGTTGTTCTTTATACACCACAATCTCGGAATAACTCTAGCGATAAGACTGCAGTCAAATTGACTGGTGAAACTTCATTATTAAAAGATACACCGCGTCAGGCTCTTCGTACCTGAGTTTTCCCACGTTGCCTTACATGTACGTGTTAATGGATTGTATGCATTCGTATTGTCCTAGCCCCTCGTTGTCATCTTTAGCATCATCAAGCGGAACTGGTCGAACGACCACCGAACTGAACTTGGCTTTTTCTGAGCTTAAGTACGCGTTCACAAGTAATGCCGCCGAGTGCTGCTCTAGTACCAAGATCGACCGATAATCAAGCCTTGCTAAGGTGTGCGCCAACGGTTGCCAGACTGGCGACCCTACAAAGCGTTTCCCGCCCACTGTGGTCAGAGCAACGTTTGAAGCGTGGCTTCTTGCACATCGCTTATCACCCAGCCAATAAATACCCTGTTAACTGGGCTGCGGGACGCGTGCGCGGCGCCCGCCATTTTGCAAAGGAGTGAGCTACTGCGCACGCTCAGGACGCGTCCGATAGCCTACGATAGTCACTGACAGCTCTTAAAAAAAGCGTGGGGCATAGCTTATTCTGGACACGCTTTTCATGCGAAAGCATTAGCTGACCCACGGAGCGAACCGGCGTTATAAGCCTTTGAAGCCGCTCCAAATGGCACCTTAATTCCCCTGTCTCTAGAGCGGTAAACCAGCGGCCAAAAATGGCACCCCCCCGGTTGCCGCCATCTTGACCGTTTGCCACATTAGTGATCACGTGACTTTAAGATGGCTGCGCCCATAGGTGTGCCAGATCAGATTGGCCAGATTATGGTAAGCAGGGCCGCGGTCCAAAATTTACTTGATCTCACTCTAGGGTAAATTTTCTGTACCTTGGCGTTCGAAAACCTACCCGTGTCCAGTTGCACTATCAGTCTTGTCACGTGACATGACTCACTGGAGCAACGCGGATCCATTCGAGTAAGATTCGAACGCAGCCTCAGAGGGCCCCTTTGCTTACCGTGATCTGGCCAATCTGATCTAGGCCACCTCTGGGCGCAGCCATTTTAACGTCACGTAATCACTAATGTGGCAAACGGGCAAGATGGCGGCAACCGGGGGGGTGCCATTTCCGCTGCCGGCTCTGGGTTGCGGTTTACCGCTCTAAGTGATACTCAAGCTCGTTGGTCTGATGGAGCGAAGCCTGTAGTCTGAAGCAGCGAATTGATGGATAGACGACTCCCATTGGCTGGCGCGTGGCATAGTTCCAAGGAACGCCACCCCACTGCCATGGCGCAGCGGCCCGGCCGCCGGTATTTGCTTCGTGATTCATGCATTTCTTCGACTTTCCTATCGGCTAGTCCCGAAATCGCATTGAGCATAAGGGTGAAAAGTCATGAAATGATTGTTAAACATCTTCCTTTTTCACGTTCCAACTCAAAAGGCGACATGAGAAATCACGTGGTCGTGACGAGCTTGGGCACCGGATGCGATGACTACAAGCTTCCACCGCGCTTTTTAAGCGCTCTATGGAACTCGTCGTTTGCGAGTGACGATGAGTGCCTTAAAGGGGCGATGCAACAATTTTTGTATTTTGCGCAAATACCGCTTAAAACGGATCCCTGACGTTAATGACCTATGAAACAAGCGTTCGTTTTTCACCCCACGCAATAGAAGTCCCAGAAAAAAATTAAAGAAAAACGAGCAGCGTTCACCCCCTCAACTCGCAGCCAGAACAAGCGGCCACGTGATCTAGAGCCGATTATATGCCGCCAATGTTGATCATAGCCACGCGCTGGGGTTGGCAAAGCACAGGACACGCGCTGAGTTACAGACATTGTTATGGCTCGGCTATTGTCGTCGTTGCAGCGATTGGACACGGGCCACTACCCGAATGCTTCTCGAGCTAGTAATTATCACGAGCCCAAATCGAGTGCCCACGCAATGCTCGGGTTCAATATATGAACCGCATTCAAATATCGTCATTGGGGTGTTTTGCGATCCCCACGTTACGTCATCAAATTTTGCAAAGGAGAGATTGCTAGAAAATGATCGCTTTTGTCCTTGAAATTACACCGGAACAAAAGAGTTTCTTGGCCAGTGGCGTTGCGTGCGAGTATCCTTGAGTCCCAGGTGTGCCAGTAAGCTTGTGTAAAGTGAAAAAACATTCCAATTTAATATCGTTGCACCGCTCCTTTAACAGCACTCATTGACCTCGAACTCGAATCGTGACATTTTTCAACGGGTTGATTGTTGACGAGCCCATCCGTTCGAGTGACTCGGTGCTCGTGTCCAATGCGTAAGCGGGGGTCGGCTGACGTGCTTTGGGTACCGCGGATGTATCCCAGTGAAAAGGCGGAGAACTTTCGGAGGAAATGAGGTTTGAAATAATCCGCTATATTTTCAAATTTTCCTACCGAAAGGCAAGCTTTCGACTTTCTACATTCGCTCTTTTGGCCCATTAAACGATATGTGATTAGTAAAATCCCAATCTAGAATAATTCATCCCAGTCCCAAATTCATTTCATGACCCTTTTAAGCTGTCAGAGACTATAGAATAAAATAGCAGCGCGCAGAAGGCGAATATTACGAATGGTCTATAGACCTTTTCACCGTTGATCACTGAGGAAAACAACACCTAGTCACAGGGCTGCGGAAGCATGCTCGGCGTCTGCTATCTAGTAATGCTGAGCTACTGCGAATGCTCCGAGCTCGTCCCAGATCCCACTAGGCAAAGATGGGAGCGCGCAGATGGTGGTTACTAGAATTGTCCATGAGGCAAAAAATGCCGAGTCATTGGGCTGTGCACGCATGCGCGGGGTCTACTGAAAAAAATACTATCATCCAGGCTTAGAACGCGTCCAAAAGACAGACTGCAGAGCGCATAAGCTGATTACTGGAATGGTCAATAGACCACGCACAGGGACAAGCAGAAGACTTAAGCTGGGGTAACACTGCTTATGCCCGAGTCCCACTAGAGCGACAAACAAAAACAAACGACAGCGACAAGCCTCAAACCAGTCTTTAGAATAAAGTAGGCTATGCTCAAACACGAGCATCATGCACTCGAGGGTATCTTCGGCAGACTTTGACAGCCTGGCAACCACATCAGCGTAGTCTGACAACCGGGGGATGACTACTTTCGTCCGCCATTATGTGGCAATGACTCATAAGAAGTCTATGCGACTTCTCAGGAATAAACAAGACATAAAAACAACGTTACTAGAACCCCCAGTTGGGAAACTCACCGCTGAAACCTGGGCCGCTGGCGTCCAGCGAGACCGAGCTAAATACGACAACAGCGCCACTCTTTATCATTTGTCTTTACTGTGGTCACCCTGAGCTTTTAGAAAGCATGTTTTTGCGTAAAAACCAATGGAAAAAACTCTTTTTGTAGTAACATTAATTGGAGTTTAGTACAAAATGATGGGTGCGTGATGTTTGCTAAAATCTTTAGTTTGCAAGGATTTACAGCGCAATTAATATTATTTTTATACAACCATGCCCCAGCCGTGATTTCAGGTAGTGCGTCCCGACTTAGGTGCATCTTAACTTCGGTAGTAATCGGCGGCGCTTCCGCTTGGGAGGCAGAGGTGGCACCCCTTAAACCCCTTCAACCGTATCTGTTTGGCGCCAAAATGGCCAATTGAAGCCAAAATAGAAATCACGTGCAGTTCCTCGAGTGGCCGCTGCGGGTGAATTGGCGGCGTTGCGATCGCCATTAGCTAGGTTCTCGAGTACTGATCGGTGCCACTTCTTCAAAGCAGTCTCTATGGCAGTTTCCCGACTGAGTGGTTCTAGTAACGTTGCATAAAAGTAACGCCATTTTGTGTTATCGAGAAATTTGCTGGTTCTAGCGGGCAACAAGCTCCGCCCATTGGCCAAACTTAATCAGTATAAACGGCTCTGTACTAAACACCTGTCAAAGGTACCATCGCGAGCATGATGCATGTGTTTGAGGCTTTTCGCTGTCGTTTGTTTATATTTGTTGCTTTAGTGGAACTCGGGCATTATACATCATACAAAAGACAGTCTGCAAACAGATTCGAACAGAAGTCGCCATTAGATGCGTGCTTCGAATGCCGCATGGCAACGAGTTCAAGGAGAAAGTTGGCACGCGGCATTCGAAGCACGGATATGGTAGCTATTGGCGACGTGGGCGTTCGAAAGCGTCGCTGCGGTCGGCCTTCCACGATTGACCGAATGCTGACTATGACGTCAGAAAAGAATTTCGGATTGGCGTAAATAAGAGTAATGTAAGAACTTTAATTTTGACGGGTGTTCTCAGTGTTAGCTTCAGAACGCTATAAGTTCAAGCTTCCACCATGCTCATTACAAATACCATCAAACTTGTTGTCCACAAGGTAATAATGTCGCAATAGGAAATATAGGAGGGCGCCGCCAAAACATCTCGCCGCTAATAGGTGTAGGGTGCACCGAGCGCTCCGCGTTCTTGGATAGTTCCACGTGCCGCCGCTTCATGACGAAAAAGTGGCGCTGTGGCCAGGATATTGGTGTATTTCTGCTCGAAGGGGCGTGGTGCGAAGCGTCGCCTTCGTATTTGTTGTGCACTGAACTGTTGCGGAGCAGAGCCATGTATACAAAGAGTTTGGTCAATGGGAGGCGCGGGCAGAGCCAGGGCGTGCACCAGACGCAGAACGAGGACTGGGCGTGCTCTCTTGACCAGCCACAAGCCGAAAAGAATCCCCTAGCGGTGGTAGCGTGAAACAGTTTTAATCGTTTTAATAAGCGCGTAAGAGTTAAGGCCTGTTCACACATGCAGCGTAGCGCTACAAGCATAGCGCTGACCTCGCGCTAAGCGCGTGCTCACGGTAGCGTTGAGCTGCTTTGTGTCGCACCGTCAAAACTGTTGCTCATGGCAGACGATAAGTAGTCGACTGACACGTGAGTAGCGCTACATCAGCGCTTCGCTGCATGTGAGAACCGGCCTTTAAATGTAGCAACCGTTCACGGTTGAAAATAGAGTTCACGTGATGTTTCGATCATGATCAAGCAGAAAGATGTAACACACGAATGTACCGCTCGAACTCTGTTTTGCTCGGACAGGTTGTGACCGCTCGGACGGCAGATTCCCGACCCTCGGCGCCTGGCGTACGGATTATGTCAATCTTGCCTCTAGTTGCGCTCTTCCACCATGATTTTGGATGGCAGTGATTGAAACATCATGTCACCATATTTTCAGTCACTGAGAGTTACTCTGACGCACTTATTAATTTTGTTTCTCGCAACCACCGTCAGGGTATTATTTCCGGCTCCTGGTTGGCCACATTCGAATTTGTGAAGACGCCCTGGAACACGCCTAGTCTGCTTTCGGCCAATGGCGCATCCTCGTTTGTCTCCTATACTTCCCAATGAATGGCCAAACTCTCTACATATACGGCTCTGTTGCGCGGGAGCGCGCGGGGCACGAGAGTGTCTCGCACTCTGCGTGCTCTTGCAGGCAGCAGGACGCACTTCTGGATCCTGCGCTCGGTACCATCGCGCGGTGCGCAATGGCAGCACGCGCAGGGTACCGGTGCCATCGCGCGGTGCGCAATGGCAGCACGCGCAGGGTACCGGTGCCATCGCGCGGTGCGCAATGGCAGCACGCGCAGGGTACTGGTGCCATCGCGCGGTGCGCAATGGCAGCACGCGCAGGGTACCGGTGCCATCGCGCGGTGCGCAATGGCAGCACGCGCAGGGTACCGGTGCCATCGCGCGGTGCACAATGGCAGCACGCGCAGGGTACCGGTGCCATCGCGCGGCGCCATGAACAAGTGGCAGCATTCGATTTTCTGCTCGGCACACCTTCGCCTATTGGCGGCGAGCAGTTTCGGTGGCGCCCACCTTGGTGACCTCTCCTGACGTCATTACCTTGCAAACAGCGAGATCGATGGTGTTTGCAATCCACACGGTGGAAGCTTGAAATCATTGCGCTTTGAAAGAAACGCTGCGAAACACCGTCAAAAATTGAAGTCTTCGTATTGATCTCAATTCCGTCAATGATATTAAAGATTTTGTCAATGAGATTGGCAGGCTGTGGACGGCCTGCCAATCGTGGCAGGCCGACCACAGCGACGCTTTGGATCGCTCACGTCGCCATTAGCCTCCATACCACGGATATCGTGGTGACTGACGTCTGGCTTTAAGCCGGACGTACAACCACTGTGACCCTGGCTTTAAGCCGGGTTCACACTACTCGCACATCATGCAAAAGACAATCTGCAAACACGAATCAACGCAATATCCGTGGTTCGAATGCCGCGTGCCAAGTTTTCTTCTTGCACTCATTGTCATGCGGCATTCGAAGCACGGATCTCGCGGTGACTCGCGTTCGAATCTGTATGCATACTGTTTTTGGTATGATCTATAAGCAGTGGGATTCCGGCTTTAAGGCCGAAGTCGCACTGTTCATGCATCATACAGGAGACGCGTTGTTCGCTGCAGACATGATGACACGAATTATGTGCAGACATGCCTCATGCATGCTCGAAGCATGTATGCTTCATACATTCTTTGAGCATGTCTGCAAACATTTTTATCTTTTCCTACTGTGACAGAGCCCCATACTAAGAAAAGAAACATGTTTTAAACAGTGTCTGCCATGGAGGCAGGAAGCATCTGGAGGTGATATGACGTCACCAGAGTTAAAGCCAGAAGTGTGGAAGGAAAGGCCCCCAACGATGACTCCACACTTCTTGCTTCACCTCTGGTGACGTCATGTCACCTCCAGAAGCTTCCTCCTACCACCATGGTCTTTTGCATGAAGTGTTAGCGGCGGGACCGCGGCTTTTATGAACAGAAAGTCGGGGCGCGAGCGAGCTGGTGAAGATTAGTCATAACACAACCCCGAGACTGCAGGTAAGCAGAGGACTACCACACACACGCGAAAGGACTTACCTCGTAGATCGGACAGCCCAACCCTACCTTCCCCACCCTTCCCTCCCGTACGCCACGAGAGCGTGTCATCCGCTCCGCTCAGCCGTCCGTGGACGAGAAGAAGGGTCTCCGGATGAGAGAGCCAAGATTGGCGATTCCGGTAGCGATGACGGGCCTGAGGTTCAGCGCCGGTCGCATCACGTTGGCGATGGCCGGTCGCTGCATGATGGGCCTGAGCACCTGCTGGAGTCCCGGCCGCAGCCGGATGCCACCGGTGCCCAGCGACGGCAGGAAGCTGGGCCGGGCGAAGGTGAAGGTAGGCCTCCGCATCCAGTCCCTGAAGGCCTCCAGTAGTGGTGTGGTCCGGTACAGCGATGGCGACTGCGCAAGCGCAGATTCCACCAGCACGCACGCCACCAGGGCCACCGCCAGGTAGACGACCTGGATCGGCAAGAGACACGGTCACTTGTTTCTCCCACAATACACGCACTTCGAGAAAATGCCGCACTCGTTCATGCGTTTGAACCGTTTCACCACTTGTCATCCTAGAGTCATTTTTTTTCTTTTCAACAACACAAATAAAATACATACATTGAACAGAATCCATAGTGAATGGCTATACGTAGAAGGATAAGGGACAGAAACAAGTAAAAGAAAGATGCCCTCTTTCCGACGATAAATAGTTCTGTTTTGTTTTTGGCTCATTTTAACCGAAGAAACAATACATTCCAACCAATTTTTTTTATTTTTTTTTATTTAAGAGTTTATATAAATGCGGTTTCACCTCGATATAATACCAATTATCCCTCTAGGCAACTTCATTCAGCCTGTATATGAGATCAAGGTAAACATCGGGTTCTAAAGTCATGAAGATTGAAGGGTTCGCATAAGCAAGCAGTTGTGCATAAAGCACATGGATGTGTTTGCGCTTGTCTTTCAAGTAGCGTCAAATGCACCAGTGCACGAGGTTCCTGTCTCGAGTGGTCCTTGGAAGCAAATGGCGGCGCAGCCTTGAAGTGAGCGGGCTCGTGGCACGTGTCTTGCGCGTTTCCACAACAATAGTTGGCGGTACTTGAAAGCGTGAATTTTGTCTAGGGACTTTACTTGTACATAGTGTTCTTATTCTTCCACGGTTGTGTTTCAAACGTTTCCGACCCTGGTATTCTTCGGTATTGCCGTATTCAAGCTTCTGGTTTCCTTCATCGACTGATTTCCATAGGTGGCAGCATCAAACGTGAGAATTGTTGCAGTACAGGGTACGTTACCGAGTTAAGCTTTCCATTTTTTATTAGTATCACTCGAGTCGTGTAGAACCCCGTTCGACGTGCTTCAAGAAACAAAACAATTCCTAGTGTAGTTCCACCTACATTTAATAAAACAATTTAAGTAATGTCAGTCAACTTATATGAGTCAAGACACAGTATGCACAAAAATAAAAACAAAGACTACGACGGAAACCAGCTATCGTGTCAGTCCTGTGCTTTTTGGTAATACTCTATGTCGTTTTGTTGTTGTTGTTGTTTTTCTTGCATTCGCTGACCAGCCGAACATATGTCACAATGCCTCTGTAGTACTTTGCTCAAGCTCGTGTGCTTACGCTGAATGGCCGGTGCACAACGATGCCCTCAAGGAAACAGGCCCTGGGCTTCATATTTTCATTTCAACCAATGAGACGGGATATCATTACATATAGGTTTTACTGTTAATGCAGTTTAAATGGAAAAAAAGTGACGGACGCCTCTGTTTGACCATGGAGGTGGCACGACCACTGGAGTATGATACACATCACGCCCCCTCACTCGCTAAGCTGGTCAAACAAAGACCAGCGATTTTCGTTACGAGTGCGTCACGAAGCACTACACACCTGCAGGAATGTCTGAAAATGCAGAGCTTTGATGCCGGTTTTTTTGTTTGTTTGTTTTTCTCCAACGTCTTTTTACATGTTCTCTTGGCCGCGCGCCAGCGGCTACTTCCATGCAACCAACCGGTAGGCGACCCAATTCGGTGGCAGCGTGATGCTCCGGTTACGCAATGCGTAATGAGTGTAAGCGCTGCAGCGTTCGCGGTTCTCCTCTCTGCTCGCGCGGAGGCTTCCTCGACTGTATGGGTGGGTGAGGCTAGCCTCGGATATTTTTTTGCGAACGAACTGCGTGGTGCGTGGTGGTAGCAGCAGCCGCGGCGGCGCCAAGATTTCTCAAAGCCGGCTTAGCTTCTTGTTTCAGCGAGGGTTCGCTTCTTATAGGGGATGCTGTGTCGACGACGCGTCTCCGGGGGAAGAAGAGACCAGTCTGGAATGTTGTTGGCGTGTACCGAAAAAAAAAAAAGAAAAAAGAGGAGGAATTGAGGTTAGCACCTAACAACGAGTCGCTGTCGCTGAAATTAGCGTGGCTTTTTTTATGTGTATTACGTATGTCACATTTTGTTGTCGCTGCGGATGGTATGCGCTTTTTGAGACGTTTGTTTTCCCTTCTCCGTATTATCGGTGTGATACTTATGTTATTTATATATATTTTGTTCAGATGAAGAAGTAGCACTTGCAAGGGGCACGGGCTCGCCGAGCACGGACTTGGTCCTGAATAATATACCCTCACTGACATTTGACGCTTAATGCGTTCACCATTCAATAAATCACCCTTTACAAGCACCCTAACATTTGATAGAGGTGAGGGGTATATATTTGCGCGGTTGCTCTTGAAGTTAGTGGTGTATGCAGCGAGTTGCCCTGTTTCTGTACGTACGACGTTCTGAGTGCTTAGAATTGGCAGGTGTGATTTATACGAATATAAAAAAAGACAAAGGCTAGAAGAGCCTAAAACAACACATCAATAGCAAAAACGTGTGCCAACCTTGGTATAAGAAAGATGTTGGGCGTGTAACCAAGCATCTTTTCAAGCCAGCCATCGTGTAAGCAGATCACTTCGAGCAATGAAAAAATATAGAACTGCTAGTCTACGTTATCAAGAGCTGCTCATCTCTTCGTAAACAAAGTCTGGAACTTTAAAAACCGGTTAGTCGCCATCGGTCAAAGCAGCGTCCGAAAGCCACTGACGGGACTTACAAGAGACTAAAAAAATTGATGACGGGAGCGATGTTCAAGTCGAGGCTTAAAGGCCAGCGTGCCAGAACAACGGTGGAGGTACCAATTCATAAATAACCAGATCATCGAAGTCCTCTCTTAGGAGCATCCAGTTTCAATAGGGTAAACCAGAGCCGTTTATTGAGAGAGTTTGGCCATACATTGGTTTGAATAGGCGAGCATCTCGGGCCAACCACAGGCCGCGAAACAGCCCCTAGCGGTGGTCGCGAGCTCTAAATTTGTGCCACGACTATACTTCGTTTCACCTTATGTGCGAGCGAAGGCAAAACTGGAAGCGCGAGCTTCACTACACTAAAGCCGGGGTCATACTGCTCATACATTATACAAACGGCAGTCTGCAAACACGAATCACCGCAATATCCGTGGCTCGAATGCCGCGTGCCAAGTTGCCTCCTTGAACTCATTGCCGTGCGGCATTCGAAGCACGGATCTCGAGGTGTCTCGCGTTCGAATCTGTATGCAGACTGTCTTTTGTATGATACATAAGCAGTGTGACCCTGCCTTAAAGGCCGGTTCACACAGGGCTATACCAACACTAAGAACAGCGCTGATGCAGCGCTGACTTTAACGTAACTTATAGTACTGACGCATGCAGTGCGGTATCAGTGGTGCATCCTTAATACTGCACGAATACAGTGATGTATCGGCAAAACGTCGGCGCCATTTTCAGCGCTGAAGCAGCGCTGTGGAGTACGTGTGAAAAGGCCTTAATAGCGTTGATGAGAGCCTTTCAGTGGCAAAAGCGGGAAAAATATTTTGTCGCTTGAGCGGTCCAACTGTGCCATGCTCGCGTGTTCATTATCATCAATATGGTGATGAACACGCGAGCGGCGTCCGATCGGTGCACCTTACAGCAGCGCCCTTGCTAATGAATTCGAGAGTATCCAACAGTCGACGATGCGCATTTTTACATCCCTCTCACGCGCCGACTCTTCAGCTGATCCAGAAGAGCGCCGCTGAAATATGCTGCAGTACCGAACGGCCACCGCTTACGTGTTCGCCCTCATATTAACGCCGACTATGCATTAGGATGCAAAACGAGGTTTATCGGATATATAGACGGCCACTTCCTCTCAATATGTCCTTGCCCTTCCCAAAGTGTTACGTTGAGCCTAAATAAGGGGTACGCATAAGGAAAGAGAAACCAGAGCAGGGGTGTAGGAAATTATAAGCGCAGCCAGAATTTGTTTTAGCTGCTTGCGCGCTGGCTTAAAGTCTCAGTTACACATCCTCTCACATCAAACTCGTTGCTGAGTACCCCACTTTAGGGTACTCGCTTAATGTCCATACCATGTACGTATACATATAGGTTCGTTTCTATATTTTGACAGAACGAGAAAAAGTTATGAGTGTTAGAAAAATGGCTAAATTAGTTGTCTGATACTACATTGCTGCAACGCAAACGGCATTGTTAGAACACAACGGGCATGTGAGAATTGAGGTAGAATGCGTGCTTTGTTATTTTATATTTTGTGTCGCTGTCTTAGCCGGTGAGCTATTTCTTTGTGACCTTGACGGCCAACCATACAGTTTTCAACGGTTTGAGGGTAACTCTGTACTCGGTCCAAAGTGCAATATGGAAACATTGCGCTTTTTTTTTATTTACTATATCGTTGTTATTATGTGCACGTGGGTATTGTGCCATCTAGCTCGTGCATCTTGTATCAAGAGACGTTCCCAGTCTTTCGAGGCCTACAAACCTCTTAAAGGGGCCATGAAATAAATTTGTGCTGGGATAAATAAATTTAGATTGGAATCTTACTAATCGCATATCGTTTAGTGGGCCAAAAAAAAAAGAGGGTAGAAAGTCAAAAGCCTGTATTTCGGTACGAAAATTCGAAACAATAGCGGACTATTTCGTATATTCTTTCCTTCGAAAGCTCTCCGCCTTTTCACTGTGACACATCCGCGCCACCCAAACCACGTCAGCCTACCCCCCCCCCCCCCCCTTTATCGCATTGAACACGAACACTGCGTCACTAGGACGTATGCGCTCGTCAACAATCAATCTGTCGACAAATATTTTAATTCTCGTTCGTATTCAATGAGTGCCGTGACGGCACTCATCATCGCCTGTGGATGGCATGTTCCATGGTGTGCTTAAAAATGACGGTGGAAGCTTGGCGTCCTCGTACTGTTGCCCAAGCACGTCACGACTGCGTGATTTCTCATTTCGCTTTTGAGTTGAGGAGGAAAGCTAAGGAGGAAGAAGTTAAAAAATCATTTCATGGCCCCTTTAACAGAGACACACGCGAGATCTCACAGAAGAAGCTTCGAATTCGGAGCACTAGGAGGAAAAATGGTAAACAAACATAACATCAAAATGATGGTAAGACAAACAAACAAAAAAGCGTATCGCCATGATCAAAACCACCCGGCTTGGCCCCTTTCGATTTTGGAGTACCGGTTCGCAGCTGTCGGTATCAAGTCACAGTCAGAACGCTGGTCGCTACTTGTGCCTATGTTTATCGCTTAAGACCGTGCTCTCGATTGCAACATGATCGATCCCCCGACTCGTACAGAAGTCGAACTACTGATTGTGCTAATTAGGACATGGTCTTTGTAGCATCGTCCGCTCCGATGGCGCTGCTGTCGCCGCGGCGCATGTACAAACGCTTCACTTCACTATATATACAGAGATATCACTGGCTCGCCTTGCAAGATGCAAGATGCAAGATGCAAGATGCAAGATACAAGATGCGAGATAAAGTATCATGCACCAACTAGCTCGATCCAGGCACGTTACCGTTCACCAGATTGGCTGTTAATTAAAGCTGCGCACGCGTTCTCCTCCACCCCTCGGAAATGTTACAGAAACTTTCCCCCAAGTATAGTGTTAGGTCAATTTCGTGAACAAAATATACTCACTGTAGTGTTGAGTGTATTTTAGTTATCGATGCATCGTTTGCAGGTTGAAAGCTCGCGGGTCTGAGGCTAGAGGACGTTTGACGCAATCCCTCTTGACAACGGTAGTCTGTCACATTTATTTTTGAAAACGATGGAAATTTATGCAAGTAATGATGACGTCTCAGCGAGGTCAGTCCTTAAAATATATTCGTTTCTTAGTGCGATACCCGAGGCAAAGCATCTATGGTATCTCGCTCGACTAATGAGAGTCTGTAATTAGTAGAAACATCCAGCAGACAATACTTATAATAGCCGAAGTACACTGCGCAACACAGTTGCCATGAACACGACATCAGCACGTTTTCGCATTTTGCTAAGATAATCTAATGACGAGCACAAAATTTTACCGCTTAGGTTGAAGCCCCGAATAAGCAGTCTCTACTAGAAAATATTATTTTATCTATTATATATATAACCAATGTTATTTCCGTCACTCCTATCGCTATAGGTATAGACTAAGAGGAACGAGTAGAGGGTTTGACGAACATTCTTATACTTGGCCTCTTCATCTTTGCTTTATTAAAGAAAAATACTTAAAAAGGCGAGGAAATGTAAAAATAATAATAATAATAATAATAATAATAATAATAATAATAATAAGATGAAAATTACGTTAGAAAAACAAAGCTACAGTTTTAACCCAATTACTACACGTTGGAGTGTAAGTGATGTATATAAATACAACCCACGATTTGCCTGTATTTTAGTACTATACTCTGTTTCACCTTGTGTTGTACCGCAGGAAAAGCTACCAGCTCGAGCTCCTTGCCCTAGGGCACATCTCGGCGGCACAAGCTCTCGTGCACCAAGGGCAGCTGCAAACGCTATGAGCTCGCGCTTCTAGCCTTCGCTGCGGTACAACATAAGGTGAAACGGAGTATAGCTACGGGTCTTCCGTTTTGTTACTTGGAATCGCCGACCTTAATTGTTGCTTACACAAGTTTTCTTGTCATGTATCGCTACTGCGTGACGAACGCTAAAGACCTCTGGCTAGCAGTCGTACAGCACTGACTAAATTTCTCATCTACAGCGTAAACTAGTGTTGCCGCACCTCAAAGGCAGACCGAACTTACGGTAAAAGCACAAACTTCACATTGTTCCTTTTCTTTTTAATTTCGGGTGGGTGGAGTGTGGGGGAAGGGAGGGGGGAGGGTAATGACCTCACTGTCTCGGACCCTATATGATGAAGGGAGCGTACAACCTAATACTCATGCAGAATACTTACTCCAGAGGTCTGATAACGAGGCTACCCAACCACATAACCTTCGACCTAGGACATAAACTTAATCATATTTATTTATCCGTCCAAACTTCTCAACACAGCCCACTGACCCAAAGAATGTTAGCAGAAGGATGTCATCTAACCTTAGGCAGCGCTGTTCTGGACTGTGTCGTGCCCTGCGGCCTCCTGCGCGGTCCAGGAAGACCCTAGACGTCCGTGGATCGGTCATGCGTACAAGGCTGCCTGAGCTTGGGTGGCGGCAGGGCGCGTCGCACGCCCAGTCGTCTGTGGCCGACCGCGAAATCGGAACGTTCCCCTTTAAGGCGGATCACGCGCTATAGAGGGAGTGACGGACGAGAGTCGTCGCCATTCTCCACGCTCCCCGCCATCCTAGACACATAAAACACGATGTGTTTGCACTAAACGCTACTTGAAGTACTCTTTCTAGTGGGCCCGCTGCTCTTGAAATGGCGTTCTCTCGAACTGGGGAGCGCGATGACTGCTCTTTATGATGAACGGCGCGGGGGGTGCGTCCTTGTGGTGTGGCTCGATTCGGTTAGTGTCTGCCGGGCGCACGCCTTCGTGATCTAACTGATTTTTTTTGTGTGTGTGTGTGTGTGCTTGGAAAACACTGAGAGGCATTCCCACTTTCTTAAAGTGGAGGTTAAGAGTTGTACTTAGAAAGGACTTGACCTCAAAATTATCTTAGGGTCGTTGCTTTCAGAAGTTCATTGACACTCGAAAGTGAATCAGACACCTAGCTGCATTGAACACGCATTCTAGTAGGAAGAGCTGAGAAAATAGCCTAAATTAGATTACAATATGAAGTTGTTGTTTGTTTTTTCTTAGTTTACTTTTTTTTCCTAAGCACTTACTTTGTGTTATGTGTAGAGAACCCTACATAAGTAAAAGTAGAGCTACCGTTACATGGAACTACACTTTCCTGCGAGAAAATGTCAGAGGTCATAGAGAACTGAAAATCCCTTATGCTTTGTAGGAATCCTCTCACGGTAACGACGTGCTTACGTGTTTGTTCGGGTATCCATGGAGTCTTTTGAGGGCCTTTTCGATGACACGTCCAAACCCTCGTTCCCCCTTCTCTGTCTTGCTAAGCTAGCTACCACGAAAGCACTAATCATCCGCGAACCCAGAGCATTTCTGCAGACATTTTTCATCACTAAACTCCTCGGGGGTCTGCCCGCTTGACACCGCTCGGTGGCACTCCCGGCAACTCTCCGGGCACCACACTGGGTCATCGGTGGCTAAGAACCTTGAGACGACTCGAAGGCACGATGAAGAAGCATCTCCTACCTTCATGGCAGTCGTCGGAAGTAGACCGTGGGAAAGCCTCGGCGTCAGTGAACACCAACAGTGGCGACGGCACTGACAACAATGTCGGCGGACTCGGAGGCCACGAGCAGTAGAAGCGCGAGACGCGTCGTCGACTAGCGGCAGCAGTAAAGTCTCGTGGGACCGATGCCGGGATGTTCCCTTGTTCTGAGCCGAAATGGGACGATCCTCGCTCGTTTCATACACCCTGGAGAAGGCGTCTTTCTTTTTTGGCAAGGGCAAGGAGGAAAATCAGAAGCTGCGGCTGCTTGGAGAGATGCTATAAAAAGCAACCCCGCCGTCTTTGGGAAGGGATGCGCGCCTTCTCCGAGATTTGGGGCACACTCGTTTATCGAAACGCACTCTCCGTGGCTCGGGGTGCTGGCTGCTTCTCGGGCTTCTTCTTCTCGCCAATCGCGTCGCCCCTGGCGCGCCAAAGTCCGCAAGGGGTTTCGCCACACCGTCGAAAGCAAGATGCCGTTACCACGCCGAAGCCGCGCCGGTTACGGTTCCACGACGACCACGACGTCGACGACGACTCTCGCCCGCGTTTTCGGCGCGTGGTCGCGTGCAACTCGTCGACAAGGAAACGCTACGCGTGTCGTCTCTTTTGGAACGCCGCGCACGCTCTCTTTGCACCTCGGGGTTTTCGGTTTCACGGCTTGGCCCGGCCGCCCCGACTGCTCGTGGCCGTCGCCGCGTGCCAGATGTAGGTCACGTGTGCGCGCTGTCGCCGGGGTTACCCAATATTTGCATGGAAGCCAGTCACCCCTGACCTCCCCCGACGCGCGCGGGTCAGCCGCGAAACTTTCGTTGCGAGCACGCGCGCCCGCGCTCCAGGGGCGCCTGCTCATAGGCCGAAACGCCTTTAGTGGCCGTGACGTACACACAGGGGTCAAGTTCGTCGCTGGGGTGAAAAGGAAACTTGTTTGTTTGGGGAAAGTTTTTTTGTTTACGCGGGCGACGCCGCAGCTGCCGCCGTTTCATACGCTGAAGTCAAAGCCATCTCAAGCGGGCGACGAGACCTTGACTTGTCAGCTTTGTGCTGTCATCGCTCCGTACATGCTGTGACATCGCTGGGAAAGGTGTATGTATAACTGGAGCCTAATAAAGAGGTTAGAATTAATGTAACGTAGTTGACTTACCGTAAAGCTATACTTCCTCGTACTAATGGGTTAAAAAGTAAATACCGAACGTGTACAAAATCGTTGGTCTTAAGCAATTAGGCATCGTAGTGATGCGTTCACTTCAGTCGTATTCAAGCTCGCAGATAATGCACTCTGCATACTTTTCGGGGCCTTGTAATGAGTGTACAATGTCATTTCGAACCAGAACGAGGTGCGGTAACGCGTTAGGATATTCAATCAATAAGTTGTTCATCAAATGAAAAACATAATTCCTGAAGAAATTTAAGCAGCAAAGTTTTCATTCTCACAAATTCCGCACAACGTAGTTCCGAAGTACGAGTAGCTTAGTTTAAGTGATTTTGCTATTTGAATTCTCATCTCAAATTTTAAAGAAATTACGAAATAAACCAGATCAAAAGCTTTATTTCTAATTCGGGATAATAATGGTTTCACTGGAATAGAATGGCTTAACACTATGACCTAAGAAAATGAAAACTAAAGTGAATCGTAATCTTTCTTTGACTCTAGCAATGGCAAGCACATCTGTCCTAAAGCAATAGACCTATTGCTATATTACCCAAGTATCAACGAGAATGCAGGGACTGGTGTTCCACGCGCCGGCACGTGCTGGCGTAAGCAGTACTTTTCTAAAGCAAATACCTAAAGCTAATGGCATCTTGCACGCGCGTTCGATCGTCAACGCTTTATTTTGGTTATTTACTTCGAATCTTTTATACGGGGAAGGCGTGCGCGTGTGGCACGTGGAACACCATTCCCTGCATTTTCCTCGATGATCGGGTAATATAGCAATAGGTCTATTCCAGTAGATAAGAGTAAATTTGATGAAAGTATAGACCTTTCCAATGTTTACAAAATCACAGTCCAGCGTGCGACCTTCACAGCCCAGCACGTGCGTGTTCGTCGCTTCGGAAAGCAAGCAAAGCACGCGCCATACGCACGAACGCTCAAAATGGCACCGGCCACAAGCTCGTTTTTGGAAAGGTCTATAGACGATTACAAGCAGGGCAACTGGCCGTCGCCATGCTTCCGCTCGTGCGGACATGCCCGTGCAATTGCAAGCTTTTCAAAGCTACGTTCACGTGCACGCTGCACGTGCCTGCACGCATGGGGCACCAATCGGGGCTCTATGCTTGCAATTGTCTGGAACTATTCAAGCTTGGCTTAACTAGTTATAAAAAGTGTTAGTCTACTCAATTTTTTCCTTGACTTTTGAAACTTCTTGTTAGCCAAAGTACACATAAATACGGGATTTCCTTCTTTTCTAAGTATCAAAAATTTTCTCCAATTTTACAAAACGCTTCGTGAAAGAATGAGTTCCTGCGCAAAATGAGCAAAATTATAGGTTGTCAACTGGCCTGTTTGTTTACACCACGACGTACCACAAAGATACTAACTGAACATTTTACTTTCTTAGGTGGCTTTTGAGTCATAATCTCGTACACGGACATCGCTTCTTTTACGTTGGTTTTAAAACATTTCCATTTGTACGCTTTCCCCAATAGCGCGCGGAGTGTCAGTCATTGAGATCTATGGAAGTCGCTTCGCGAGCGATTACGAAGGGCAAACGTTTCTGGCTGGAGAAAGCTTTGGTCAGAATAAAGAAGCGATTCAAGACCCTCAGTAGACGTGTATACACTACCCGACACAATTAGCGCGAACACAAAATCGGCGTTTTTTTAGCATTTGGTTTACACATGAGAGTAGAACATCAAACATTACCACTCCTTGCAAGTCAAAAAACTTCTGCAGTAGCTATTATATACATTCTTTGTGCACATTTGTATTTTTTGTCGTTACGTCAGCTACCAGCCTACTCTAATTTAAAAAGCTGATGAAAAACTAACGCATTATAATCAAAGAAAAGTAACGTGTTTGTATTGACCATCGGTATCAAGTAACGTACGTACTTGGTAAATAGGAAGTTTTCGTATGCTTCTGGCTCTTGCGTACGCAATACGCAAGGGTGTGGCGTGTGCTAAAAGCCAACTGCTCGGACCGATTTTAGTCGTTCGTTCCGTAAACGTTGCAAGGACCTGCCTAGTCGCCCGCGGTTTTCTGTGTGGTACGGAGGTATACGAGTACGAGTACGAGAGCGTCGTAAAATTCTATCACGGTGTCTCCGGCAAACATACCGTGTAAAATATAGCTTCTTCGAGGCTATCGTGGGAACAAATCCATGACCTGCTGATGTATAATTCAGGACGCGACAACTTTGGCAATTTTTTTTAAGACTCTTCCAGACGTCGGGGACAAACTGCTCGACGAGTAAGGCTTAGTAGCGAGCAGATCGCAGCCCTCCCCGCACATTGCGGTGGCTTAACATTTTTTTGAATGTGTACTAAATCCTGCAGCTGCGCGGTGATCTGGCTTGACCGCGATAGGTCCCGGATATGATTGTCAAGCAGAAACTTCACGTAAAAAATCCACAATATTGCTGGTTGAGCATAGTCAACTCGAATATCAAGTCGCCTATGCTGCCAGTCGAGGTAGCCGCCATCTTGAAATGGGTGCTCTCGTTGGGCCCGGAATCCCTCAAGAACTTCCCGCAGAGGCCCGCAAGCCCGCAAACTAGACCGCGTTTGTCCACACCTGGACTGCGCGTGCGCACAAAGCAGATTCGCGTCAAGTTAAGCGTCTGCGCATGCGCAGTGCCTACAGTAGCGCCACCTCAGTGGCGTGATGTCAAAGAGTCGAGTTGATTCATACGCTAGCACTTCTGCTGCGTTCTGAGCATGCGCCCTCCCAACCCGTAATCCCTTTGCGTGTGCCAAGCTTTTGGGTGCGGTCCACTAAAGCTGTCAACTATTTGAGATATCAACTAATAACGGCACTCTCTTGCTTTCTCTAGTTATGTGCACATGTCTTGGACATCCCCTGAACCGAGCGTGGACCTTAGACCACGTAGGACGTTCAAATGCCAAATTCCTCGTAAATAGCTGGAAATTCCTCTAACCTCTGACCTGTTGAAGCAAATCAAAGCAAATTAGACGTTAGATGCTTAGATACCGTGAGGGTTGTTCTGCCAGAGTATAGTGACACTGGTTCAAACTGCAGATGAGAAATTTAGCCTGTTCTCTACTAATGCTAAGCTTTTTTTTTTCTTTTTTAACGTGCATCACGCAGTAGTGATACACGACCGCACGACGGTGCGATGCCCGTACAGACATTTCGGAAGAAGCAGGGCTGGAGATTGAACCCAGAATCTCTGAATTACTCACCGCGAGCTTTCACACCCCGTCCTCCAAGCTGCTGTGCTCTACTAACACAACCTAGTCATGTAAACACCGCCGTAGTTGATGCTAGCTGTGCGCTACTTTTTATGAGATCCAAGCTGAAGTACGTTTCCTTTGTATGGTCTCCCCGGCAAGCATACGCAAGTCACAATCTGAAATTCGTTTTAGAATTTGGGACTTCGACAGACCCCTTCGGTTTATTCTTTCTGACTACTTTTCATATACGAGTATATCAGTATTGATATAATATTTTTTTTAGGGGAAGACCCAAGAAGGAGAAGATTTACGTAAGAATAAATTGGTTTCAGCCTTAAATTAAGTTCAACTGTGGAGCTCCATCCTCTAGGCGACTGGTGGGCGCTGATAAAATCCATCTGGTCCGTGATACAATTGTTGGACTTCTCCAAAACTAGCGGAGCGCTCTACCGACTGAGCTAACCATGAGCAGACAGTCAGCAGAGGAAACGAATGTTAAAATTGCCACCAGACTGGTATCTAGTGTTAAGAACCGTTTCGATATGCTACCGATTATTAACGATAACTAGAATAGAATATCGTTTTTGCACTCCGATAACGATACGATGCGCGTGCAGAGGCGCTGGCGAAGTATCGCGTATGGTTATCGGAGTTATCGAAAGGATCTCACAAGAAACTCCATTTGGGTACCGATACCGCTTCTGCTCAAACCTGCGCTCTTCTAAAACTCCCTAATAAGGCCACTTACCGGAACACCGCCGCCACAACGTGCACCATTCCGCACTGATGGCAGGTGAGTAGGGACGCCTTCCATCCAAGGCAACACAAAAAAAGCAGGGCTGAGAATCGAAATTCCTACCTTCCGAGTCAGCACGTAGCGCGGTCTTTCCCTCAGCACTCGCATATTCGGCCATGAGGACGACATTTACATTCGCTGGCCTTTACCTACACTTTTACACGTTCCTAGAAAGCAACCGAAACTGTCGCGAGCGGTGCGACTTCATTTACTCTTAAATTTGTTCGTTCTTTTTTTTTTTTTTTTTCCTTTTCTGTTTTGCAACGGGACCTGAAATTCAAGTTCCACACGCATGTTCCGTTGAGTACTCGGGCAATATTTTACTGTGCCGACGGCGCGATAACACGCGTTTCTCACCGGTGCCCTTTTTTTCCTCTTCGATAAAAGCTTCAACCGCGAATGGGGATAGAAAGTTTGGAGCTTCAAGCGGCCTTTGAGTCGCTTGTGATACGTAAAATGGAAACTATAATTGTTGTTCCTTTTTTTCTTTCTTTTTTTTCGGGGGGGGGGGGGGGGGGGGGGGGTAAAGGATAAAGTTTCTGGTGCAATCCAGTTCTATTTTGAGCATCAATACGTTTGACTTTTATCCAAAACGCTAACCCGGTAGCGGCCGCTCTGATTCCATTGGATGCACGAAAAACAAAAGGAATAATCTGGGCACATTTGGGGCAGGTCGGTTGGTTTACCACGAATGAGTTTGGTTAGACGTGCTGACGTTTACGCTGAGACTGTAGCCCGCGTTTCATCCAGGTGTCGAGCTGCACTTTGTTCAATCTTGATAAAGGATTATCTCGAACGATAAGCGATTGTCTCAAAGCACCAACTCTCAGTCAAAGGACAGATGTGCCATGAAGGCTCCGCTGCTGGTGCGCAGATTCGCTGGGAATCAAGTCGGATTAAGCTTAAATTATATCGACCGGATTGGCATTATACGGGAGAGTCATAAAAACAAAAGACACCGCAAACTAGAGTTAGCTGCTTCAACGTTGATCCGATTCTTGTGCTCATATAACAACAATCTTAATTTCTGTTTTTTGTTTTTTTTTTTTTTTTTTTTTTTTTTTTTACTGTTTGAGTACTTACTTTAGAAACACCCAGATAAAAAGCGTACTTTGTACTTTGCACAGGAAACGAGGCCTGAGGGATTCGGTACATGTATTAGATGGGATACAAATGACGGCATTCAGCACCGGAATGTGCTTTGTCACGCATGTTGGTTGTTGTAAAAGATAGGTTATATTATCCAGAAACCTTGCTTCACCCCCCTCACCGGGAGGTCAACTGGCGCTGACCATGAAAAGCATTTAAAAATACTGCAATATGGCAATATACTGCAATATCATTAAATGGAAGCGTCTGTTGTACAATATGGTCTGCAGCATAAATACACAAAGGACAATGACACTCGCAAATTTCTACGTGGTGAAATTGCAAAATCGTCTACTTCTTTTTGTGTATGTTTTATTTGAAGTATCGCCATACTAAAAGAAATTCCCACCGGAGGGACTATCATGAGTTACTAATATAGTGAATGCTCGAAAACAAATTAATTATTTAATATGACAGCCGCAGTAGCGGAAAATATATTCTGCAATTTTCTTGCTGGTGAAATCAAATCAAATCAGAGCCGTACAAAAGAAACCAGAGGCTACATAAAAAGAAAGATAAAGGGAGAAAAATAGGTACGTAAGCTCGGTTACGAGAGGTTGGATTCACGTCGTATCACTCGCGTACTGAACTGAAATAGACCACCCTTAACGTAGACGAGGAGGTGCTATGAGTCAAGGAAACGTCAGCGCTTTCGCTTCATCAGTATGATGAGTGATGTTCTTCTCAGCACGTCAATTTGTTGCACCAAGTCGTGTATTAGAAAAGCATATTTTCTAGATTAGACAGCCGCGTGATATTTTCATTTGTTTGTAAACCTGTTATAATAACTACATTTTAGTTTCGCAGTTGAAAGTGAATCGTAAAGATGGTTATATTCATTTTCTTTAAAATAGACGGAATTTAAGCTTATTAGTCAGCTCACATATGCATCTTAACTATAGTTGATGATATTACCACCCCATATAACTTCGCATTCTTTTGAACCATCATTTTACAGGTGGTAATTGGAACTTTCAGTTACTTGTTTGCATGGACAGAAAAAAAAAAAAAAAAAACTCCACGATAACTTTTGATGTTCAGTCTGGGGCGAACAAAGCTGAATAAACAATAATTGGAAACAACAGCAACACAAACAACAACAGCAACAACAAACTCGACAGCAACAATGACAACCCCAATAACCACAACAAAAAATATATATATTTGGTGTTTTTTTGTTGTTTTTTTTGTGCGAACAAACGATCGGCCATAACCATTTCCAACGACACGCGGCGCAAAATACGAGTTGCGAGAACCCATCGGTGTCCCGCTGCTCGTGCGATCGGAGGGTCCGCCAAGGTGCAGAGCACTGCACGGACCAAACCGCGTGAGCCCGCAGAAACAGGGCTGTCATCATTTGCAACTCGCCGGGTCCCGGCAATCGAAACCGCTCCGTCTGGTTCGGCGAACTGGACGAATGGCCATCGTGCCGAAAGCTGGGGGGGGGGGGGGGGGGGGGGGGGGACCACTGCAAGGGCCTCCAAACACGATCCGGGTTTTTCCCGAGTTCAGGTCGGTCAAGCGAGGCTTTCGTTGGGGAGCGAGAAAGGCCGGGTCCCGCGAGGTGCCTAAACACCGGAAAGTACGGGCTTTCGCTCAATGCTTTGCACACGCTTGTCCCGCGCGCGGAGTGGTCTGTTTGGTTGTTTGTTTGTCTGTTTGTTGACCGGTTGTCGCTCTTGCTTCTTGGTAGCTTTGGTAATGATGGTCAGCTATGTTGTATGTTGTTGTTCCCATGCGGAGGACTCTCGCGCGCTGGGGTACGGAGGAGCAGATGTGAGGCCCGACAATCGGCTGTCGAGGCCACGCATAAAGCGAAGTGGACTTTGTGCGGAAATAAAAGCGAATCTTACATACGTGAAATAGGGAAGCACTTTCCCCTTCACGTGGTCCTCACTCTCGGGTTTCTTGAAAATAAACAATTCGAATACAGCTCGCTTTTTTAAGTATTATTTCAGTTTGAGTCAATTTTAATTCAAGCTCTCTTTAAATAGCAAGATGAAAGTAGGCGTTAAAACGGCACGAGAAAGCTACGCAGTTTTTAATTGAGTGACAAAATACAGCTATTGCATGCTTATGACGTATCATTCCAAAGCTTAACATATTTTCGAGGTCCGCTAATTCGGTCGCCATTTTCTTGTTTTATTTTAGATTACCGTAAGTCAGTCATTTAAAGATATACTGATGGAGTGGCTACAATTTCACATGAACCTTTAGTACGGCGTACATACTAAAGTGTTGGAGATTACCCCTAAAAAATCAAAATCTAAAAACTGAAACTCTTTCGGGGAGTACATAACTTCTGATCTTTCCTGGGAAGCTCACACTAACTACGTAACTAACAACGCCAATCGCATGCTTGGATATCTCAAACGAAAGTTCTCACGATCACCAGTGTCACTAAAACTCCTCTTATATACTACTTTAGTATGTACTAAGCTTGAATACGTATATTCTATTTGGGACCCCGGTTATAACACTATCATTAGAACATTGGAATCAGTTCAAAATCGCGCAGCACGTTTCATACTATGTAATTACCATCGTACATCCAGCTT
Organism: Ixodes persulcatus; assembly: GCA_013358835.2. Taxonomy (NCBI): domain Eukaryota; kingdom Metazoa; phylum Arthropoda; class Arachnida; order Ixodida; family Ixodidae; genus Ixodes; species Ixodes persulcatus. The sequence goes on along the minus strand of JABSTQ010010314.1, from coordinate 889,786 downwards.
TACTTCAATGAAAAATAGCCTTGGTTTACCTACACTAATGAACCATAGACGCATATTCCTCCTGACTTTATTTCACAAGATTTACCATAATAGCCCTTTCATGCGCCCGGAACTTCTAACTCCACCAACTTATGTTTCATCTCGTGTATATCACCAGTACAAAGTCGGTATCCCCAATTACAAAACTAACACTTATTATAACTCCTTTGTTTCTTGCACTATCTCTGATTGGAATCGTCCTTCCGGCTGACATAGCCTCCATAACCAGTATTATTGATTTTAAAAATGCCTTGTTTGTTAATTTTTGATTCACCATTTTCTAATTTGTATTACTGTTATAACATTGTCTAGCATATTTTTGAAATATCTGAGCAAGCGTGCATTAATTACTGTATTATATTTCATTGTATCAACAACTGTACTTTTGTCAATTTCCCCCCCCCCCCCCCGCCCGGCCCCTCCCCTCTGTAATCCCTTCGGGGCCTTGAGGCTAAATATATAAATAAATATAAACAAATAAACGCACTTAGCCCCACCAAAAAATCGGCATTTTCGTTTTGTTACAACTAAAAGGCTAATCACGGCTAACAATAGAAAGATCCCAACAAATTACAAAGCTGATAACACAATTAGACCAATAACGTGCGATGAGGCCAGAGACAATTTGTTGGGCGTTTCACTTGCTCATGTCCCTGTGCACAAAACATTTTTCATCGTCATTCGCTGGGAATACCCTATCGGCTCGGGGTGACTGACCCTCTCCCTAGTACAGTGGACTCACAGGCGCGTGTTTTAAAGAGTATAATTTAAAAGACATTAAAAAAAGAGGTAGGAAAGAATCCAACGTTCAAAATAGAAGTAATGTTGCGTCAATTACGGCTTTATGCCTGCGCCAGACTTAAATAGGTGACGTAGCGAATTTTGGACTCCCAACGCTTCCTCGTAATACGAGATGGTACTGGACCTAATTAAGATAAGGTGCCGCTCCCGAAGACCTTCCTCCTTCTAACGTAAATAACGTGGGCTCAACTAAATTACAACGTCGGTTCAAAAGGGCCTCGCAAAGGAGTCTTACAAGGAAGTTCCTCTGATGCAGCGAAAACGAGGGAATGGTTAAATAAAGCGAACGTTATAGTGTCTCGGAAATAATTAGTAGTTTGTTTCACGCATGTTGGTGTGTCACGGCTCCATAACGCTCTGCATCGCCCTTTCGGTCTTGTGGGTTTAAACATTCTTTATTAAATGCAGGGGTCGCGGAAGAAAGATAGGCTAGCACGAATAAAACTGCATTAAGGACCAAACATTAACAATAAACTTAAGACGCAAAATAATTTGTTGGCCTAGTTGGTTAAATATTACGATAATAAAAAGCACTTATCTTGCGTAGTTTCCATCTTGTCCTTGTCTTTCGCGCTTTTTATTATTTAAAACTTAAGACGCCGCTGACTAACGTGTCCACTCATCCACATATGGATACACAGTGTGCTGAATGAACCGGGTGATGTTTTGTGCTACCTAGCCCTGGTACCTCACTGAATTTTTATTTGTTTATTTATTTATTTACATGGAAACCTGCATCGCCGTTTTGGCATTATTACAGGGTGCTTTGTGTACAGTACTTTTCTCGTTACTATTACACAAAAAAACTTTTTTATTTAGCACAATTAAAAACTAAAAACAATATCAGGCAAAACTCAATACTAAAATGTTAAAAAGAAACGCACACACACTCAAAAAAAAACATTTTAACATAAAACACAACTTTGAAAATTAGTCAAAGATACATCCTTCGGCAACTTGTTCCGCTCTTCGATTGTTTTTTTTTTTTTTTTTTTCTGGAAAAAACAAAAAGGCAAAAATATAAGTACGACAAGAGTAGGGTTGTATTTTTCTTGGTTTGTCTGCTCTTCCCAATATATAAAAGGGATCATGCAGAAATGTGTCCCTGCTGAGTAGGAAGCGATTGTGATATCTATTATCAAGGAATTTTAACCTAAAAGATTTTCTTCGTTCGCTAAGTGATGCCCGATTTAAGGTTGTCTTCATACTGGTGACGCTCGCTCCAAGTTTATAATTATTCAAAACAAATCTAGCGCATTCGTTCTGAACTGTTTCAAGTTTAGCTATTAAGTTATTGTAGTGGGGGTCCCAGATAATTGAGGCGTACTCCATTCATGGGCGAATAAAAGTGCTGCGGCGGGTTAAAAGAAGGGGCAGGTTCAATTATTGCTGCTATTTGTATTTTGTCAATAATTTGTCAAATTATGGACTTGACAGCCGAGAATAGGCTCATGGTGTACAGGTTATGAAGTATCCTTGAATTCAAAAATGGTGACGTACGTGGTTTATGGCAACGTTTTTTTGTCATATCTATCAGTTTACGACCTCTACGGAAGAGCCTCTTTTGAATAGGGTCTTTTTTTTCGGTTGCCCACACGCGAACAGGAACTGGCGGATAGCAATCCTAGCGCCATTACTCCCACGGGGCGACAAAGAAGAACATTTTTTCGTACGACGCTCTTGTTGGGCAAACGTTATGTTTACCATAAAAAAAATTGAGCAGTCCTGCGTTCATCCACAGTGCAGTCACGCCGAAGTCGCTAGACATCGGCATCGCATTCGCGCACTTAGGCTAGGTGGTGCAAGCTACCGCCCGTTACAAAGGGTATAGCCATTGACATTGATTCATCCATCGATTCGTGGAGCTGTGGGTTGAGTGAACAAAAGTGTTCGGAACCAAAAACGACATTTGTTTTGTTGTTCCAAACGCTTTTGTTTCTTTTTTTTTTTTTTGTTCCGGAGCACGTGAAGCCGCATCTCCCGGCACAAGCTCTTGGCTTTAACAGTGCTATACAACGGTGTTTTTTTATAAGTTGTTGCTGTTGTTGTTTTATAGGGCGTGTGCAGTGGACTCTGGGTACTACAAAAATCCGAAGTTTAGAGCAGGTTGTTAATACTCTAGCGTAGCTCAGTGGAAACGCCTGCGCTTCGCATGCAGCGGACCCAGGCTCGATTCCCGCAAGCGGTGGGAGATCTTTTTCAAGGACTCGGCAACATCGACGACGAACGACCTACATACAACGTCAACAACGACAAGAACCCCAGGTTAGCGGTTGCACCAATTTCTCATTTACATCTGAGATACCAGACGCCCATTGGGGCTGAATAACTTTCGGCAGTTTAAACGTACACGCAACAAAATTACAATTAAAACTGACCTTGTCCTAGTAACGTTGGTTTACGGGTTTCAGTCGAGCGCATCCAAGAAGCTGGGAGCATGACTGCTTCGTTCGAGGAACACAAGAAGGAACTACTTTCGCTCGAAATGGTTCGTTAAACGAGTCTTTTGAAAACAGGCTTAATTTAGGCCTAACACAGGTATGCGAGTATTATTTCACCATGTAAAAACCTTCCTGAATAAACCTCGATTTTCGTCAGCAGTACAATAGTCGGTTACAAGTCAAGAAGTTGGGAGAAGCTCCTCCCATAAGCGCGATGCGCCCGTTTCAAATCCATCCGCAGTCGAAAAAATAGTTCCCTGGAAACACCCCTTGTTCCGCTTCAATGGATAGATAATGGGTGTAGGACAAAATGGTCCCGGTCAGATTGGTCCCGGTCGAAATGGTCCCGGACAAAATGGTCCCGGACAAAAAGGTCCCAAGTGCCAACCCGGACAAAATGGTTCCAGGTGAATTTATCAATATTTTCAGCGCTCTTAATAGGACAAAATGGTTTGGTACTTTTGTTTTGACACATGTTCAAGGATAATATCAACATTTTCATTATGATCATTTGAAACAAATTTTAAATCCCTTCTATCTATACCATGAAGCTTTATTTCTAAAAGGTTCTTGATTTCTACCGATATATTCCACGCGTGTAATCAATATCTTTATATCGCCAGAACCTGCTTTCAAATTAGCGCTATCGAGCTTCAAAACGATATTCGGAATGAAAATTATTATCATACACGTACTACAGGTTCTTGACGTGCTTTTTTTTTTTTTTAATGAACCTGTCGTACCATTGTGTTCTATTTTTCAGAAACAGCATCGCTTTGTCTGAACATTGTATATTAAAGAATTCAAAAATCGATTTCGCAATTATGATCGTATTTATTACATAGACCACTTAAGAGACAAGAAGTCGACGCTGCTGAAGCGAAGGCCTATTACCAAAATGTATTCACATGACCCACACCCCTCAAAATGTCGTTCAAGGGACGGAGCCCTTGCACGTACTGTGTGCACAGAGTTACAAGCCGCTGCTAATATCCATCAAGAGTAGAAAATACAAAAAGCCTGCCAACAGCAAATAAATAATGCCACGCTGGGACCATTTTGTCCGGAATGGCAGTTGGGACCATTCTGTCCGGGACCATTTTGTCCGGGACCATTTTGTCCGGGACCATTTTGACAGGGACCATTTTGACCGGGACCTTTTTGACCGGATCCCAGTGATAATGGCTACAGAGTGATGCCAACTTGTTTCCGACCCCCACTTTTTGAGTAAGCGACCTTTGTATACACCGGAGAGGGAACCGAGCCCCTGAAAGTGGCCTTTGTATCCATCGGAGGGGGAACCTAACCCCCCAAATTCGTATTTGTTTCCATTGGAGGGGGAAAATTCTAATCTCCCTCTCGTGGCTTCCACAACGCTAAGTCAAAGTCGAAAGATAAAGCAAATATTCACAGGAAGGCAAAACCCTCTCCCGCGTTGGCCACGACGTCACGGAAACGATGGGACGCTATTGGATGCGGAGGTGGCGGAGGGATATATGAATCCCTTTGAGGGTCATTCGCCGCTACCTCCTTGACCTGTAACTTACTATAGTATTTGACGTATCAAATTATTCGAAAAATCGGATACCAAGAATTCTTAAGTGGAATCTAATTATTCGTTCAATCATTAGTCGATCCGAAATTGAAACTCGATTATTCGCACACCCCTACTAAATAGTTCGAATCAACTGGCCACTTGACGTCAGTAAAACGGAAGTGTATACACTTTATTTTCATCTTCTCTAGCTCTGCCATTAGTCGATGGCATGTAAGTTAGGCCAAGCAAACCGATCAACAAAATTATATTGCTTAAATCAAACATATTGTTACTTCATCGTAAAGGTTACACGAATGCCAACAATTGTGTACCCCAAATGTATAATGTTGTATTTCTAAATTCCCAATGCATTAGTAAAGTAAATTAGACCAATAAACAGATTAGTTATTCAACTAAAGATGACCGATTCATGAGATAAAAATTATGAATAGGTGCATAACCCTAATTAGTGTTATTACGCTGCCAGTGGGGCATCGTCTCAGTCGATATTTTTGGACTCGCTATGGTAGGTCGTGCAAGCAAACAAGCTCGTGTCGTGTTGAGACTTGACTCCGCATGGGGAACCGACCTCATCGACGAGCGGCTAATGGCGAACTTATTAGGCTGAGGTCGACCACGATACTGCGTGGCTTTCTCCGCAACCACGAAAGAGGCGGCGTGATTTGATATTTCTCCTTTCTTTCCAGTGTCATCCTTCATATACGGGCCCCAAAAGGAAAAAACCAGGTAATGCGAATGAACTCGCGTTAGGCATTAGTAAGTCCGCTGTGATGAGCACGTTCCCACCAGAACTGGATGAGGACCACTGTAATTCAGAAGACGAAAACGAGAGTGGAAGGAAAGGGTAGTCAGAAAGAAAGCGAAGGGCGGATAAACTACACCTGCTTTCATTTAGTGATTCCAAGATAAAAAGGTAAGACCGGAACATTTTTAGCTATCGTTAACTTTTTGAGTGGGGCCTAGCTGGCGCATTTAGTGGCATCTGGAGGGCACGTGAAGTCCATTTGCATCAGCTGGGGTGCATAAACTCGAATCTCTGTCTCCCTTACCCCTTCATGCTTTACGCACTCTGGGGGATTATTAACAGACGCCGAGTTGTCTCACGACAGAAAGCAAAACCGGAAAGAAAGCGAGAGGGAAAGAGAGAAAGAGTGAATGACCAGCAACGTTGGTTGGAGAACCAGACAAAGATTCCAGATGAAGACTACTTGACAAGCGAAAGACATCTTAGGCACAGTTGTTGTGACTGTTATTGTTGTCATTCCTCTGCATGATGGATAACGGCCTCTTAATTCTGCCGGTTCCTCGGCAAAAGGTATCCCCGAGAAAAAGGGAAAATCTAAACAATAATCTTCGCCAAAATGGGCGAGTCAATATAGGGTGAGCGCGTACTCTAGGCTATACCGCTCGCTCTCGTTCTCTCTCTCTCTCTCTCTCTCTCTCTCTCTCTCTCTCTCGCTCTCTTACTCTCTTTCTCTCCGCTTCTACATTTGGACTTCGTTCACCGCGGAACATCAAAACCTCAAGTTTTAATAGATGAGAGAGAGAGAGAGAGAGAGGAAGGAGATGAGGGTAGCAGAGGGTCGGAAAGATGAGGGAGATCCAGTTTCGGAAAATTATGGGTTGGTAGTGGCGACGGGTTACGTACGGACCATCCGCTGCGCTGTAACCATGACGAAGACGCGACCTTGGTGCGAGTGTTCGGATTTTTTGGCGCTGGTTCGTTTGCCTGCGGGCTTTTTAGCTCTGCCGGCACGGCTGTGCACAGTGGAACAACAGTGAGTACGCTGGCGTAGGCGTGGCCCAGCAGAGCGGCCTCTGCCGCCCTGCAGGGTTGGAGAAAGTGTGGCCTTGATCTCACAAATTCTCGGAGTCTCGTTGCTTGTTGTCGAGCGGCACGTGGCTTCGCTGTGTACTCCGTTTTTAATTTCTGACTGATGCTTTTTTTTTTTTTTAGTTCAACAAGGTGAAGGTCAGTTATTTCGGGGGATAACTGTGGTTTCGGCGAAAGGTATTATGAGCCGTTGCACTCTCCCCGGGGCTAATTGTTGGTTCTTGGACAAAGCGCGATTAATTTGCTGTCTTGTTTGGAGCTTCGAACGGCCAGCCGAATAAGGGTATTGCTTGGTAAAATAAACGGTGTTTTCCTTTTTTTTTTTTGTTTCTCGCGATTTACCGTTTAACGTGAGAGGGCTGCAAGGCCTTCACTCTAGTGCGAATTCGATAGCCCTGTTAGAGCCTCACTGTGACGTGAACCAGGTAAACTATAATGGCGCTGCGTGAGTAGTACTGAAAACGAAACAGAAATCCTAGGCGAGGGTACAGAAACGTCCCAAAAATTTTACTCGACAATTTCTAATATGCATGATCTATTTCTATTTACAATTTTTTGCCAGAAAACGCGTTCGACGTATTGTTGCTTAAGTAACTTGGGAGGGTAAATAAGCTAAGCATTCTTTCTCCGATTTTTTTAAGCCAACAGAATTTTAATAATCCAACCAATTTCCTTCTTTTTCTTTCACAACACAAACACAAATTATTTAACTGCTAATGTTGAGCAAAGGTTCACCATTCTCTACACGGTGTGGTTTTATAAAATGGAAGAAATTGTTCATGGAAAATTCTGATGAAAATGTTCTAGTCTTAATGAACAAAAAAAAAAAAACACGAAGCCAAAGCAGAATCGTATCATTTACGGAAGTTACGTGACTTTTAAATGTTATTTTACGAAATGCTTTGAAAGCCGGTTTCTGCGAGCTGTAAAAATCTCGGCCAACTCGCGTCGTCGTGTGAGCCGTTTCCGCAGCTTACTGTAATTACAGTTGTGAATGTATCCGCAGTGGCGTCACAAAGGGGGGGGGGGGGGGGGGGGGCGGACCGTTCCGGGTGCAGGGCTGCAGGGGGTGTCGCGGCGGGCGACGAGCAGGGGGGGGGGGGGGGGGGGGTGTAGCCGCGGGCCACCGTCCCGGGTGCCGCTTGCCCTAGTGACGCCACTGTGTATCCGTCGACTTATCGGCATGTGTACGAAGGCCGCCTGCATGCACTGTTAAGGAAAAAGGTCATGCGTTCTGATGATCACAAAGAGCTTTCAAACAAACATGACAAAATGCCTCTGCCTCACTACTGACATAATGATTCTTAGGAAAGTCCCCAAGGTGTAGAAGATATACGTAAAAATAATTGACTTCCGCCTGTAATCGCGCCCTCTAGGCGACTTGTGGCCGCTGAAAAAAATTCTTCTGACCGCGAACCAGGTGGATTTTTATTACTTTTTTTTTTTTTTTAACTAACATATTTTTAAGACATTGGGCATCCAAGAACTCGATCCAAAATTTTCCGAACACTTGCAAGTCCAGTGTCCCTTCGCCGGCAAACAACCTGAATTCACTTCCGTCGATGTGTGTGTGTTTGTGCATATGTGGATATAGCTATTGTGATCTTGAATAAAATCGCTTTTCGAGTACCTCAAACAAAACAGCAGCTCAAAATTGCTACATGTAATAATGTATATATATATATATACAATGTACCGAAATGTGGCAATATTTCATAAGTTTAACCGAGAGGCTACGCGGATTCAGTTTCCCCGTGCACATATCGCCAAGAATAACATCCAAGGCGGGATGCAATTTATTACGACGGGACATAATTAGCGGTAACACGGGAAGGCAAATTCAAGCCACGTGGAAGGAAGGGGAGAAACAGCTAAAAGCCGGATGCACCACTCTTTAACAACTCAAATCATTTTCTTCTTCTTTTTTTTATTTTTTTTTTTTTTAATTGCGTTTCAGCGGCGAGTTGAGTCGCAATCGTTTCTTCCACGTGTCCTTTCTGCGGGTTTTTGTTTTTTTTGTCCAAAGTTTAGAATTTAGCCTTGAGGTTTCCTCACGTGTAAGCAGAGAAAAATGCTTTCAAAGAAAAGGAAAGCAATTTTTCGACCTTCCACAGACGCGACTGTAACTTATCACTCCTCTGGCTGGAAGCGATCAAAAAGTCTCTCGTCGACCAGACTGAAACTTCGTTGACGTTCGCGGCGACTGTTAGCAAGTGATAGCTACACTGCTGTTTTTTTTTTTCTTTGTTTGTTTTTTTTTCTTTGAGAATTGCTAGTGGCCGCCAACTAACTTCGTTGTTTCGCCCTCTGGCAGGATCTTTTTATCCGGTCGATTTTCCCGCGCTAGAAGGCTCCTCAGCTGGAGAGTGTTTCCTCCAGCTTGGCGACCGTCGCGGCGTACCGAGCGCGAAAAGCGGTCGAAAGAAAAAAAGTGTCCGTCCTTTCGCCCGTTTTCGCTTTTCACCTTCTGTCTCTGCGCCGTTTCGTAGTGGTCGCCTCTGGACGACCGTCTCTCCGCGAGCTTTTCTTTCGGGCACCCACTCTCGATCTTACAAGGTTCGAGAAAAGTGGCACACAAACACGCGTACAGACAGAAACAGAAACACAGCCAGACGCACACACACGCATACACAACCTCAGACAAACGCAAAGATACAAAGTGGCATACACACGCACACACACGCGGAGAGCAAAATGAGACGGAAAGTTGAGATTTTCTCCACCCAGTATTTTTGTTGCTTTGTTTTTTGTTTTTGTTTTTTTGTGCGTGTTCTTCCAAAAAGGCGGAAAAAAGCGTACCGCCCGCGGGTCCTCCAAGTGTACCAGAAGGTCAGGCCTCGCCACCCTCTGCGCGGTCGCCAGAACAAGTCCAAAAGAGGACGCGCCGCGTGTAAAGAGGCGAGGAGCGATGCCGCCGCCTTCTGCTTCCTCGGCTGCATCGGTGCTCGCTATGCCCAGGTGGTTGGTATATACGCTCAAAGAACCTCAGCCGATTTTTTTTTTTTTTTTAAGCTGCCAAAAAGAGCACGTACAAAGCGATTTAGGGTCGTGGGAAACAATTCTCGTCGTGAATTGTATATTTGCTAGTTTACGTTGGATATAGTCCCCGACAGCTAAAGAATTTTCTTTGGCTCTCGGTGAATTTCCGAACGATCCTATCAAAAACATTTGAAAAGCAGCTGAAAAAAAAAAATGTCGGCAGATAACTGAAGTTAAAGCGTAATGGCTGCGGACTCTTAGCCGGCACGCCTGTGGTGACCGCAAGATCTCTCGATTCGTCGACGAGTTTGGAGACTGTTACCTCAACTCTTTCGAGTTCCATCTCTCGCCCGGAGCCTCTTAAAAATTGCAAGCATGCAAGCAAAGTAGCGGGCTGTTGTTCGCGCTCGTATTGTCCCGCACATAGAGATCAGTGGGTGTAGCCTTTACACTTCTTGACACATATATGACACCCCTAAACTTCAGTTGGACGTACAGCGGACTGACGTTCAACCTACGCTACCAACTTTCACGAGCTGCTTGATAGCCGAGTTGTACAACTTATTAAAATAGCTTAAGTAAGTGTAACTGACTGTAAAAAAGTCATCGGAATTTTCTTGGCCATACTACAAAACCTAGTTTGTTGTTTTTTTTTTTTTTTTTCTGTACTGTTTGATGCGTACTTTAGCTGTTTAATATTTTATATCGCACCGTCATCAAGCCCCTCGTAAAAGTTGGGGCCGTCAGCTTGACGTCAGTGCGCTCTATGGCGAACTGAAGTTTTGGGGTGTCGTATATGGGACAAAAAGTGTAAGCGCTGCACCATTTATTTTTAGAGTGCGGATGGTAGAGTCTCGTTAGCCCCTGCGTGTACACTGTCCCGCGATACACTTAAAGTACCAATGGGTAGTCCTTGATCAGCTCAACCAAGGACTGCGGCTCAACAAGTCAGAATGGCAGTCAGTATTATGTTCATGTGACAACCCGGTTTTTCGATAACGCAAAGGGAACGCTTTTTTTTTTTTTTTTTTGACACGTGATGGCATGATGATTGGAAAGTTGTCCCTTCGCGTTACTTCGGGAGACCGATCGATTATAGGTGTTCCGTTTAGTACATGGCGTCACACCTATAGCTCTGTAGTCACCGTGAGCTGAAGAAACGGCAAGACGGGGCGTTTCTATGTTGACGCTTCTGACTTTTTGATGTGTACTTCGACCTTCTCGCCGGCTGATGGTGCAATCTGACTGGAGGAGCGATAGTAATACGCTGCCGACATGTCATATAGCCTGCGTTTCTAAAGATGTCAGTGACTATGTGCACTCCAATACAAAGATCTGTGAGCTTGCTTTCCCCCAGAACACGCAGACAGCCATGCCACGGCGAATGATAACGGATCATATAGCGAATTATAACGCTCAGAGTACGACTGGACCAAACAGATCTGCGATGAGCGCAAGGACAATGAGCATGACGTCTTGTTCGCTCACAACCTCGCGCACGTAGATTTTTTTTTTTTTTTTTTTTCGTATTTTGCAGGTTTGTACGCCACTCATTACGGGAAATCAAATTACTTGTAACCGGTTACGTTTTTCGAGCAATTTTTTAATTGTTTGATTGTATTTATTAGGAAGTGATCACGCGACTATTCTGATTAACTTATGGAATTACTCAAATTACTCGTAATTGCTACTATTTTTTTCTCTAATGGCGCCTTTGGTTTGTACATGTTTCCTACCAAAGAATCCTCGAACCAAGCCTCCGACAAAAGGAGGGTTTACCAAAATTTGAGTTCGGAAGATAAATATTTTGGAATTCGGTGATTCTGATTCAATATAATGGACAAGTAATAATTATTTTTCTTCTGAAGTAATGAAGTAATATAGTTGAATACTTTTAAACCCCCCCCAAAAAAAATGTGATTGTAATTATTTTTTTTTATGTGTACAGGACTGCGTAGGGCGGGACTGCTTATTTTGTTCGTGCTTTGTGATTCGTTCTTCGGCGGCTTTATTCGCCGAAACTGCAATCTCACAGCCCGAACAGGGATAATAAGATGCTTGGAACCCTGATCTCCTTAAGCTTCCAGTGAATATAAGAAGCGGACAATCGCCGCCACCGAAATTTCCAAACCACTTCGGGCGCTAGCTGCAGCGGTGCAAAGCATACGCCACCATCCAACGAATGCTCCCCGGAGAACCTCGGACGAACAAACGTCTGTTTGTTTGTTTTTTTGTTTTTTTTTTTTCTTTACGGTCACTTTTTTTTTTGCTGCAGTTGAATTGTCTGCGCTTTTTTCTCTCTGCGTGCGTAGTCTCGTTTGCGTTGTCTGTTTGCGAAGCAGGCCGTTGGCTCCTGCTGCCGTGTCGGATGAGCGAAGACCGGCGAACAGCCGCAGGCGCTTTTGTTTTCCTACGCGCCGCTACGTTCGCCCGCACACTGGGATGGCTGAAGATTGGGCGGCGCGCCATTCGGCTGGCCGAGCGCAAGAATTATTCGCGTAAACTCAATGGTCATTAAGCGAAAACGGGACTGAATGCTTCTTTTACCTTACCCTCCTCCGTGTTCTCCTTTTTTTTTTTTCCTTTTGTGTTTTCATAGTATACTGGCACGTACAGACAGACTTGTGCTCGTTACTTGAAAAATGTAATGGATTACAATTACAAATTACAGAGCCTCAGATTAATGGATCACCGTTACAAATTACTTTCAGTGAAAAGTAACGGATTACTTTACTCGTTACATTATAAATTACTTTCACGTTACTTTTTCCGTACACTTATCCAGAAAATAATAGAAACGATTTTGATATTTTCCAAAGTTCTGCAACACTACTTTTCATTCTTCATACACCCGTATTATGGAAATGATCCCTGAAATAGTGCAGGCAAAGCTAGCCGTGCGCATGCTCAGTTGCAGCGTCTACCTCCGCTACGAGATTCGGAGCTAAAGAAGCGATCTACGAAAGCTCCCCTTTGACTCGGGTGTTTTGCCTGTTATTCACAAAAAAAAAAAAAAAAAAAAAAACTTGGCTCTAAGGTTACAACGTATAGCCAATGTAGAATGCAGGTATCCCAGCTTACCTTGATGTGTTTCCCTATAGATTAGAGTTTGTTGTTCTTGCTGATGACAATGTGTGTTTTTCTGGCAAGCAAACTATGCACTGAAATTCTAGGTTTCCGTCCTTCTTAATGCCCTGAATTTTGAACATCTCATTAAGAGAGAGGGAAACGACGGACATTCCATGGCCGAAAACTCGACCAGTCAGAGAAAAAGTGGAGGTTACGGGTTATCGTTCGTTCATCGGTTCTCAGTTTCATACCAATATTCGTGGAGTCCAGGAGAGGGGAGGGCACAGAGAGTGAGAGAAGCGGTGGCCATCGGTCTCACAAAACAATACAGGGTCACACCACTTTTACGCGTTCTGTCTCTCTTTCTGTCAGCACTCCTTAGATGGCCTAACCGCCCCCCCCCCCTCTTTTCCTTTTATGTTGACAGTTGACTATAAGAGGAGTGGACTCGACCACAATGCCCAGCCAAGTAAACCAAAAGAATTATCGTCCGTACCCTCGAAGAAGATGATCGTAGCCTCACGCCAGGCGCCTTTCAGCCGTGCCTTAAGAGCGTGCTAGTATACAGTAGCGCACATCAAAAGACAAATAGAATTCGACTCCCTCGCGCGAGGCTACATCGTCTGTTACGCGAGTTGTCAACCCGCGAATCAAGGGGGTACGGACCGGCGTTTGATGTCTGTGCAGGTGGCGGGAGATGTTGAAGAAGTTGGAAAGGGTGAAACGGTCTAAAAGACAAAAACAAATGAACTCGAAGAGCTTTCTCCTGCCAGGGAGAAGAAGAAAAACACGATGGAAGGCGACGGAGAGCCTACTCGGGGTTGTCTTACTTGATTTTGTCTTTCGTATATTTGTACATGCCTTGCCCGTTTCTCTAGTGGTTCTAGTGACCTGTCATACAAAAAAATCGTGTTTTTTTCGGCCTACTCACCTTTTCCTGATGTTTTCTATTTCGTTGAACTTGCTCTGCTTATGCTGCTGAATGTTCAGCTCGTATGGCTCCAGTTACTGTGTTATGCTCATATTTTTAAAAAGCAACGAGTAATTAAAGTAATCCGTTACCAATATTTTGTAACGAAATTACATTACAAATTACTTCCGAAAAAAGTAACGTGGCAATTACCAAATGACTTGAAAAAGTAACGGATTACTTACCAAGTCTGCGTACAGATCACTATGCAGTTGGCACGAATAGTCGGAAATCGACAGTTTTTATGCCCTGTTGGTTTTTTCTTCGTTATTTTGTTGTTGTTTTTTGTTGTTGTTTTTTGCATGTGAAACTTTAAACACTATAGTATTTTTATGTGCTTACGAGTGGCACCTACATGTATGAGCAAATCGCAAGAAAAGCATCACGTCGCCCTAAAGAAGATTGCCAAAGTATCTGACCGTTCCTTTCCTTACAAGCATATTTTAAAAGAACGTCGAGTCATCCCTAAATGAGAGTCCATTAAACTATCGAAGTGATTAATTCGGGGAAACACAAATACATCGCCACATATGGATTACGATCGATATGCGCGTTTCAGCAACCAAATGTTCGTTGTACCAGCATACTTTCCCTCCACAACTAACAGGAGATGTACGATAAAGAGACAGACTTGCTACGAACCGTTCTCTAGCCATATTACACCTACAATCAGGCCAACCTGCCCCCCTATAAACAATACATATATGCAAGTAATAACAACTTAGATGCAGAATATGCTCATTCGTGCGTGAACGATCGCATGTTTATTAGAGTATTAGAGTTTTCTTGCTATTCCATATAGTTACAGGCGTGCAGGCGTGCAGGCGTCCTGCCATTAGGGGTACTTTTTGTTAATTTATCGAAACTCAGCGCACACCAAGAGGACTTTATTCAGCATGTATCCCGCTCGACAAGCATGTGTTATTGTTATTGCGGGAAAACATTTTTTTGTATCTGATTAACTGGACGCTCGTTGCTCGAAGACGTGCAGCCTCAACAGTACTTTATCGATATATACAAACAAATGCATTTGTTTTTGTTTTTTATATAAACAAATGAATCACGGACGTGTAACGCATGCACTGCGTCTTATATTTCGCAAAGTAGATCTACTGCTTCTTATTCAGAACGTGTTTCAAAGCAGACGAAGATGACAGCGCGTATAGAAGACAATTCTTGGAATGGTATTGGCTACTACTGCGAAATCGAGGGCACCATAGCGGCTAGATTGGAAAGCTGTCCCGGCAGATTCGCCAGCCAGCCTCTTCGAGCGAATCAGTTTATCACAGGCGTCTGTCTGGTGGTCTAAAGACGAAGCTGTGAAAGTAGGCTCATAAATACGTGACGAAACTTCTCGATAGGAGACTGGTCTGGTCGCAACGTTCTCCTTTTCTAGCCTTCAGTACACTACTTGGGAGTTATCATAACACACTTATGTTGTGGTCCGGATAGGCGGCGAAGCATTAAAGTGGTGTGTGTTTTAAAGCTAATTCGCACTTGGTTCTTATTTTTTTTATTTTTTGCTGTTTTCTTTTTAGCGCTGAAACACCGCTCAAATTTGCAGATGCGCGCACGCAAAGCGTTTGGGCGCACACCCACGGCTAGCTAATTCCGCGACCGACCTCAATCTTACGTGCCGCTGCTAATCTTGCAGGAAACCAATTAGGCGCCCCTTTTCTTTTTTCTCTCTCTCTCTCTAAAAGTGTGTCATTTCAACTTTTTTTTTTTTAAACATTTGCAAGCGCAGACACATTTCTTACTCGAGAAGAAACTAAAACCCGAATGTGCAGCAGAAGATATCACAAAGCATACACAAGAAATGGTCGACCTTAAGTGCGTGTTGTTTTAAATATGCCCGCGGTATTGTGAAGTGCTATTTAAGAACGCGTTTCACTCGGGCTTCCTTGCTAGGTCATGGGCGAATATCAAAGGCTGTTTTCGTCGCTGACATCTAGTAACATTAAAAAGCGAATCAACTGCAAAAAAAAAAAAAAAACTCTACGGCAACCTCATCTGCGGTACAACCATCTGCGCAGCCCTGACCTCCGAAGGAATGTCGAAGGTACTTAACGCGAACCTATTTTTATGTTTCTTAAGCATGTCCTGTATGTGGAGTAATCAGAAAGCAGTAATTCTCCAAGGACAAGAAACATTCATCGCCTCTTAGTCCCCCTTATCGCTTTGAGGTCTTCACAAGGAATTAATCTAGAATTCGAAATGGAGATGTTGACCCGCTTCCGTCAAAGTAAAGTAAATTGAAGGAATTGAAGTATCAGGTATATTTTAAACGTACAATAATTCTTAACACTTTAAGCTGCATCTGTATGGGCCATTTTATTCATTTTTATCTTCTAAAAAGCAAAAAGGCGGCGAGAATTTGGCACGCTCAGTTTCCTATCAAATATTAAGAGTTTTAAGATACCATAAAAGTTTCTTGAATAAGTGCGAAATAATGATTAAGGGCAACTAAGTAATTACCTCAGAACCGATTTTGTTCTTGTTTAGGTTATAAGCTTGGTTTACTTTCTAGAAAAAAAATAAAACGCAAAAAGTATTGGCTGCCAACGCATTTTGGCGATCTATAATTGGCTTGATAACCGAAGGCAACAAGAATATTTACCTATAGTTCTTTTCGCATAACCTCATACCAGCGCGCAACTGACACACCCTCGACCAGGTGCAGTTTTGGATTTCCCACTGACACAAGGTATGCAACCGCCAAGGGTATGGGCGAGAAGGCTTAGAAACGGAAGTCGTGCGTAAATTAGTTTCGATCTTTTTTTTTTTTTACCGTTTTACAATTTTTTTTAAATTTACCGTTGTTTGGCTATCACTGCGCCGTCGTCGGGGGCACAAATAATTTCAATAAGCATAAGAACAATCGCGAAAAGTGTGCAATGAGAACAAGAAACTGCAGCTCGAGTGTGCCTGCAATTTATGAAGCTTCACATCTTCACCAAGGCAGGGGCGGATCCATAGCTCCGTTTTTTTTTTTTTTTTTTTTTTTTTGGGGGGAGGGGGGGGGGGGGAATTTTTTTCGTGTGTGTATGTAAAGGGGGGGGGGGATCTAAAGTAAGATAAACAGGACTTCGGTTGCGCCTTTTGTTTTAGCCGCCGCAGAATCACACTCCGCCGACGGCCCCTAGATGTACGCCGCTGCGCCAACTTATTGGCTCCAAAGCCGTGCTTTGATACGGACGCCGCGGACATCAGTCTCGGTTGAAGCGACGGAGTGGTTCTCCAAGTTCAGAGTGCAAGTGTGCCTGCTAGGGTGCGACCTACCCTATTTCGAACTCTCGTCCTTGAGTACCGACCCTTCTACCACCTGGCAGGCCGGTAGTCGGTTTTATTTCGGGAGAGGGGGGGGGGGGGGGGTCGACTTTTTTTTGGGGGGGCGGCCGCCCCCGTCGCCCCCCCCCCTCCGCCCCTCCCCCTTGGATCCGCCCCTGCACCAAGGATTCTTATTTATAAAGTCAGTCGATTACGAGCGCAACTCGCGAGGGCTTTGTTTCGGACTCATCGTCACGTTTATGCTCCCGACTACTTCGTTGGAGGCAAGCGGACCGATTCCAACCCGGTACCAGTTCTCCGATTAGGTCATTGCTGCAAGTTATGCTATTACTCCATGGCATGCGAAGGGTATGAAAACGTCTACGTCCCGCCACTCAAGGACAAACTCAATCAAACGGAAACTCAATCAAAACACTTCACCGCCCGTCCTCGCTTTTTTTTTTTTTTTCCGAGGAGGCAAGGTGATGGCCTGTCATTAGTCAGCTCGATTCAACCGGCCCAAGTTCCAGTCATACCCACCATACCCTATTCTAGTCAAGTCCCCCCTGCCTCCCCCAGCTACCCACAATGTTGCCTACCCAGACAGCTGTGCTGACTGACACAACTAGCCGGTTTATCAAGTTTTAAAGGGGCACTGACACACCAAAATCATATTTTTTTTTAATTATCCGAAACGATCGAAAACGATGCCGGGACATTACCCTCAAAATTTGAAACTTTAAAATTCAGTATTTGTGAATTAAAAAAACAATTTCCAAATGCCGAATTTGAAGTTCCCGCGCGATCCGCGCCAGTGCAGTGAGTCAAATTTTGCGGTCTCCTGCGACTCGACTTTCTTTCGGACCTCCGCCGTTGCCACGGCAACCCCAAGCGAGGAGGAGGTGAGGGATACAAGGGCGCCGGCGGGAAAAAAACCGGTTTTTCTCCGAGTCAGTCAGTCAGTCAGTCAACAACTTTATTGAACCTTATTAAATGGGCTTATGCCCAAAACGAGGGTTCGTTAGGGAGGGGAATAAGGGAGGGATCTTCTTTCCGACAATGCGGTTTTTTTTTGCGTGTCTATGACTACAAGTTGCATCGTTTTAGACAATAAAAAAAATACGACCTTTGGGTTGTCAGTGCCCCTTTAAGCTGCTAGACGGCGTCGTCTGCGCCGCAATTCTCAAGATGGCGGCACCCTTAAAAAAACGTTTATACGACGAGCAAGTGTTCTAAAATGCGTTTTTTTTTTTTTTTTGCGCATCGGAAAGCAAGGAAGAGCACGCCAATCAAAGGGCGACATAGATAAGGCTTAGGGAACGCGCGATGACGATGCAGCCAAGTGCGCGCCGTCATTCGTTGAGGTCGGGGGTGAACAAACGCACAAGGTGTTTCAAGAGCAGACGAACTTGAGGCCGTACAGCCACTGAAAGCTTAAGAAACCCAGGGCGTGGCTTCGTTCACGCTTCTTGCTTGGTGGTTCGCTCTTGGTCGTTCTTTTCTGCCAATGCCGCGATATCGTTGTCTGCACGGCATTAAGCCGTCAACCATCATTACGAATCTAGCAATGATGATGGTAATGACTATCCGAGTACTCGGATACCTTAGTTCGATTGCCCGAAATCTATGTTTTAATTTGTGTTTTTTTTTTGTTTTTGTTTTTTTTTCATTGCTCATCTGCCTTGCCCTTCATGCAAGAGCGGTAAAGCCAATGGCACATCTGGCTCTTTTAAGGGGTAGGATATCAATGAACTCGTTATGACGAATTTATTATGTCTTCAGATTCGTTTCACAGATTAAATTTCTTCTTGCGAGCGTTGGCATGCAGGCAGCTGCATGCATTTCGCGTGAAAGGTGAACGAGCGTCCGTGAGCGAATACATTCCCGAAGGGATCGCATTCGTGTGGTAAGCAGAATTCAAAGTTAATCGACTATCCAAGCTGTAATTACATCGTTTAGGCTAGTGAATGATCCTACGATCGTTGAACATGATAATGTTGAGCGCATGCGCGTCCTCCTCCGTGCCCTTGAAAACATGCGCTCGCCGCCACTGCAGACGTAAAGGGTACTGATCCCACAACGACAGTTCTCGTTACGTGGAATTTGTGGTATCGTAAAATATATATAAAAATAAATATTCTAAAGAAGCATTAGAAAAATTATTTTCTGACGTCTCGTGAGAGACTTTATCGCAAGATTCCTTTAAAGTGGGTTTGCAATTAAGTTATACTACCAAAGTGTTCGCGGGTTAACGAAGACTAACGAATTTTTGTCTAACCTTGCGGTTTCCTCTTTTGACATTATCTGTCTTACTGAGACTTGGTTATGTCACTGAAATTCTTGATTCACAATATTTTTTGCCACATTACACAGTATTTCGTCGGAACCGCGACTATGGCGCCACTGGTCAAAGGTTCGGCGGAGGTGTGCTAATTGCAGTCTCGAGCAAGTTAAAGGCGATCCGCAGAAGTGGCCTTGAGACCTGCGATGAGTGCGTATGACTTGACATCTTACTACGCAACCGTTCTAATTATCTTATAGGAAACTATTATTTCCCACCTAAATCGCAGTGCGCACCCTTTATTTCACACTTTGACGCTTTGACAAAGGGAATTGATTTTAGCAAATTCAAAGTGCAGATATATGGCGACTTTAACCTTCCGGGCGTAGACTGGACTATTGGCAGTTTCGATCGTTGTGATTACCTTACAGTAAGCAAGGCTTCTTGGTTTTTGCCAATTGTCGATTTTTATGGGCTTTCCCAGCACAATGATCTCACGAATGCCGCAGGCCAAACACTTCAACCGCTTTTATCGAGCTTCCCGATCGGCACGCTGACGGCTTCGTCACACTCTTTAATGAAGGCAGATGCCCATCACCCGCCCTTCGAGGTAGGTCGAATTCTATTTGCTTTGCTTATCTCGAGAACTTGCAAAATTCATTTATTGCTATCAAAACGGAGATTACTTGAGCCTGTTCAAGTATGTCTAATCATACGATTGGTCCGAGCTATATATATGCTTCAAATGAATCTAATTTTACGGCCAAATAATTGACGTCGGTTATGAAAGAAGCTATTGACAAATATGTACCTAAGAAGCTTGTTAAACCTACTACGTTTCCGAGCTGGTTTTCCAGGGAACTGAAGATTGCTTTGCGAAAAAAGTCTCGTTTTCATGGCCTATTCAAAAGAACGTGCCAGCAAGTGTGGTACGATCAATTTTGCAACTTCCGTCATTGGCTAAGATTCTGCATGCGCGTGATAAATACGCCTACGAAAGACGTTTTGAAGACAGTTCATATTCTGACCCCAAATGTTTCTGGAAATTTGTAAATGGCAAAACGCGGTCGTTTTCCCAACATTCATCACTTCGTTATACTCGTAACGGCGCGGTTTATGTTTCTACGCCTAAAGACATCGCCGAGGAGTTTGCCTCATTTTTTTAGCAGCTGTTACTTACCGCCCACTCGTTCCGTGAAATCAGACCGAGTGAATTATCTCTCTGATGGTGACTCTTTCTCCCCCAGTTTCGTGTTACTAGATGTGACGTCGTCGCGGCGATAAAAAAGCTAAAGCCTAAACTGTCGGGTGGTGCTGACGAAATTCCACTTTTTATTATTAAAGGCTGCTGTGGGCTGATAGCCCCCGCACTAGCTCATATCTTTAAAGTGTCATTGCATTCCAGTATATTTCCCGCGATATGGAAGGAAGCGATAGCTGGTGCCCATTCATAAAGAGGGCGATGCCTGCATTGTGTCAAATTACCGCCCTGTGTCACTTTGGTGCGCTTTTGCTAAAATATTTGAAACAATCGTGCAACAATGTCTTTTCTCCCATTTATCAAAGTATCTTACGCATCAACAGCACGGCTTCATTAGAGGACGTTCCGTTGAAACTAACCTTTGTACATTTCTTCATTACGCAGTCCCGGTCGTTTCGAAAAGCGGTCAGATTGACTCGATTTATTTCGATCTTTCAAAGGCTTTCGATAGGGTTGATCATTTTTTGTTTGTACGAAAATTGGAACAATATGGTATTGTACCTAAACTTTGTGATTGGGTTTCTAGTTATTTGTCATCGAGAAGAAACTTTGTTCGTGTTGATAATGTTTTATCAAGTGCGTTCTCTCCAACTTCATTAGTACCCCAGGGGTCAGTAGTGGGGCCATTGCTATTCCCAGTATTCATTAATGATATTTCAAAGTGTATTACATCTGCCAGGATGCTTTTATTTGCTGATGATATAAAGTTATGTTCACATATTCATTCCGAAAAAGACTGTGAAGCGCTGCAATCTGATGTGTTGAGCATTTCTAAGCGGTGCCTGTTAAACCGCTTGCCTTTGAACGCCAACAAAACTAAGGTAATCTCGCTAACAAGACGCAATAATTCCTTACACTTTAAATACAAGTTGGGAAACGGTACTATTGCTCGATCTGATGTAGTCAGGGACCTTGGAGTGCTAGTAGACTGTAAACTATTGTTCAAATCTCATGTCACTAACATTTGTGGTACCCGTCTTAAAGTGCTCAGGATGATGTCACGTTTGACTCGACACTTCCAGGCACCTGATACTTTATTACGCTTATTTTGGGCTTTGGTTTGGCCACGACTTGAATTTGCGTCTGTTGTGTGGAACTTTCTATCACATAGCGATTGCGGACGCATTGAAATGGTAGAAAGGCGTCTGATACGCATAGTCTACGATAGGCATTTTAACAAAAGACTCTATTTCGAGTATAATTTTCTTGTTAAAGTTTTAAACCTCAGAACCCTAATTGACCGCAGGCATTGCCGAGATGTGGTGTTTTTACAGAAACTCATACAAAGTCGTTTCGATGTACCTGATCTTTTGAGTAGTACAAGCTTACGTGTGCCAGCTAAACATACGCGACTCTGCGATACGTTTTATCCTGACAAGCAGATTGAAGGGTCACCAATGCATAGAATTCAACTTTTTTTGTAATAGCCTTGTGCAGCATGATTTATTTTTCATGCCTTATTTTACTTTGAATACCGAGCTGTGTCTGTAATTTGTTTTATTATGACTGATGTGTCACTCCTGTATTTCACGTCTTTGCATGTTCAACTCATTGGGACTTTTATGTGCACCAATATCAAAGCCTTCAGGGTGTTTTGGGCACGCAATAAATACCAATACCAATACCAATACCAAAGAAAATAAATTAAAAGACTCGTTATGAACAGAATGTCAAGGCGCAAAACGAGCTGGTGGATATTATTAGACGACAAACCCCTGAGGCTGCAGGAACCACAAACCAAACACACACACACGCATACACACACACGCACGCACGCACACACACACACACACACACACACACACACACACACACACACACACACACACACACACACACACACACACACACACACACACACACACACACACACACACACACACAAAGGTTCTAACACAATCTAAATTTAATTTATCTCGAAATGTGTCTAAAAAGGAAATGCCACAAAGCGACAGGTCTGTTCTTTCTAAAATTGTTTTATTTCAACAACTTGACTTTAAAAAAAAGGTTTTAGAGAGCAGCAGTAGGGCGTTGCCCACTCATATCAACGAAGAATGTGATAAAAGTTAGCAATTCCTTGTCCTGCGAGGCAGTTGCAATTATCCCGCTTCATCCTATCGCGTAGTTGGAACTTATTGTAACACCCCGCGTTTAAACTCTGGAAAAAGAGTGCAATATGCCGCGACCTACGAACAGCATACTTAGAATCTCGGACAAGGTGGGGAACCATAGACATAGAAAATTTGACACGTTCCGTACCGCTAAAGTTTTCACCCGGTGTTGTTGTTTTGTTGTTGTTTTTTTTTTTTTGTTTTTTTTTTGCGGTATATACATTATGGTGCTGCTTAGCTGCTGTTAATAGAGAGTTTTAGGGAACCGTTTTTTGCACTTCCGATACGGTACGATGGGCTCTCCGGTACGAACTGCACATACGCTACCACAGAAGGTTCACATATACGCAGTGCGTATTGGAGTTCCCATCGTACCGTACCGGACATGCAAAAACGGTTCCCTAAAACTCTAATAAAACGGACACTTTGAGCCCGTTAAGCTGTCCAGACCAAGACAGGGTTTTTGTGTTGGTGTTGTTGTTGTTTTTCAGCCCCTTCATTCGTATTGCTACAAAGTAAAAAAAAAAAAAGTACTGCATTTCATTTGCTCTGGAAAACACAAGATTTTGTGCTGACATGTCCACAACCTATAGTCCGTTGCAACCTAAGAACGAAGGGCGAGGGTAAGACGGGCCGGGGAGGAGGAAGCAGACGGAACGCTAAAGAGAGAAGGAGCTTTCCCCCTCTCTTCTCCAGCGTTCCGTCTGCTTCCTCCTCTCCGGCCCGTCTTACCCTCGCCCTTCGTTTTTTGGTTGCAACGGACTATAGGTCATAATATTTTTAAGAAGATTGACGTTCATACTTCGTCATCGTCTTCATTCACAACCACCGTGATCGTCGTTCATACTTCGTCATCGTCTTCATTCACAACCATCGTGATCATCATCGACACACGCGGCGCATGCTGTCCGAATCAGTTAGAACCTGGTCCTCAACCCACTCGGTTATACATTAAAAGCAATCTTCCATTATCCATCTAAGAAGTGGTGGAGGTGCGGGCTTTCCACGACCTCAAACACCTTTGGCTCCGATAACCAGATACCACCCTGGAACTCCGCAACCGCGTCCTAACAACGAGCATGGCGACCGGTTCAACGACCTCCGTCGGCAGTTCCACCTCCGACCAACCACCCGACACCCCCGCAACCATCGTGTGCGCTGGAGCACTCCGGCAACGCGACCCGAAATGGTTCTCTGGTGCGGGCGACGATGACGCAGAGGACTGGTTAGACTCCTACGACCGAGCCAGTCGACACGACAAATGGGATCCAGCTACCAAGTTAAGCAACGCTGTCTTCTACCTTTCGGACGTTGCTAACCTCTGGTTCAAGAACCACGAGGCCGTGCTCACCACCTGGGAGGAGTTTACGGCAAAAATCAAAGAGGTATTTGGAAGACCCGCCGTTCGAAAGCTCACTGCCGAAAGAAAACTCAACATCCGGGTCCAGCAACCAGAAGAAACCTTCACGGCATACATCGAAGAAGTTCTCCAGCTCTGCCGACGATCCAACCCGGACATGACCGAAAAACAAAAAGTAAACCATATCTTGAAGGGAATTGCTGAGGATGCATTCCAACTCCTTGCCTCCCAAAGCGACCTCACGGTGAGCAAGCTTGTAGAGGCATGTCAGAATTATCAAGAAATTCGCCAACAACGCCTGACTGTCCCGCGCTCAACTACCGCAGTTCACACAATCGTGAGCCTTGCTCAAGCACCAGATGATCCGCTGTTTTCCCGCGAAAGCCTTCGCAGTTTTATCCGCGACGCCGTTCGCGAAGAAGTCACGCGAATTCTGGGCACGAGCACATCCGCCCGTGTATCCCACCTACCATCCCCTCCGGTCGCGCCACCGGGCATCCGCAGTCTGATCCAAGAAGAAGTCGTCGCCGCCTTGGGGCCTGTACCACGTCCCCCTCCCCCTCCGATAACACCCACACACGCCGAAGTTGTTGCGCGATCAGTACTGCTGTCCCCGCACGTTCCCTCTCCGCGTGCTTCACTTCAGCCTCCAGTCAGCGCCCAGCCAGGGTAGTGGAGGGCTCACGACGGTCGTCCGATTTGCTTCAACTGTGGCATTGCTGGACATATCGCCCGATATTGCCGCCGCCATTCTCCAGGATACCGTCCTTTGCACGCGAACTCAACAAGATATGAAGAACCCTACAACGGCCGATACCCTTCGATGGAACCCGAACGTCGCGACAACTACGAGATGTCCGCCCCTCGACCCGAAAGAAGCGATCGTCCCAGGATGACAAGCCGCTCCCCATCACCGCGCCGTCGATCTCCATCTCCCATGATCTCTCGCGGCAGCAATCCCACGCATGGGGGAAACTGCTAACTGCAACTCATGAGGCAAGAGTTGCAGCTGCATCACATCTCGGAAGCCCTCATAACCCGCGAAATCTGATTGATGTTAATGTGGAAGGTATATCGGTCAAGGCGTTGGTAGACACAAAAGCTGCAGTTTCAGTAGTACGGTCTGATCTCTGTCGACGGCTACGGAAAGTGACAACACCATTTTCGGGATATACGCTTCTTACAGCTGGTAAGCAGAATTTAATTCCGACGGCAAAATGCACTGCGCGTATTTGTATAGATCAGATAATTCATGTGGTTGAACTCGTCGTGCTTCCTGCCTGTTCACACGAAATTATACTTGGATGGGATTTCTTGACCCTTGCTGATGCGTGTATAGATTGCCCGTATGGCGAGGTTGAGCTATCTGAAGTAGGTCCATCCGATGTTTGTGAGCCCCCTCCAGATGCAAAACTCTCCCTTTTTGAGGATACCGTAATCCCCCCATGCTCCTCCGTCATAATGGGTGTCACATCTCCCGACTGTGTTAATTGTACTGCCCTCATTAGTCCGTCGCAAGCAAACTTTCTCAAAAGTGGTATCGTGGTACCGCATTGTGTAACGACGTTCGTCAACGGGTTTGCTTCTCTTGTCGGGACTAACCCATCTTCTACCTCTTTGTTTCTCCCTCAAGGTTCCACCGTAGGAATAGCCTCAGTATATGACGAATGTGAGCTTATGTTCCTCGATACGCCGAGTCCTAACCCCACTCAAATCACGTGCAGATCTCCTGGTCAGTCTCTTCACCCTCTCCTCGCTGACTCGCTCGATGCTAACCTCGAGGTATCAAAGAAAGAAAGCCTGTTGGCTCTACTCCAACACTACGCACAGTGTTTTGATGTTAATTCCCCTTCACTCGGTCGCGTGACATCTACAGAGCACAACATAAATGTTGGTGACTCTCTCCCTCTACGGCAACGACCTTACAGGGTGTCTTTAGCTGAACGAAATTTAATTGATGAGCAGGTAAATGAAATGCTTGAGAAAGGTGTTATACGTCCCTCTTGTAGCCCATGGGCTTCGCCAGTGGTGTTAGTAAAAAAGAAAGATGGCACAGTACGTTTCTGTATAGATTTTCGTCGCCTAAACAAAATAACAAAAAAAGATGTCTATCCAATGCCGCGTATCGACGATGCATTGCACTGTCTTCAGGGCTCGAACTACTTTTCCTCCATCGACCTTCGATCCGGGTACTGGCAGGTTCCCATGGCCGAATCTTCCAAAGATAAAACAGCATTTTCTACGCCAGACGGATTGTTTGAATATAATGTCATGCCTTTCGGATTATGCAATGCTCCCGCTACCTTCGAGCGCATGATGGATAATGTACTTCGTGGACTAAAATGGAAAGTTTGTTTGTGCTATCTAGATGATGTCGTAGTATTTTCTCAAACGTTTGAAGAACACCTCCACCGTCTAGATAACATTCTTCCAGCTCTGTCTAAAGCGGGATTACAACTAAACACGAAGAAATGCCGCTTTGCGAGCAGATCCATTCGAGTTCTTGGTCACATCGTCTCCAAGGAAGGAATCCAACCAGATCCGGATAAAATCCGAGCAGTCGCACATTTTCCATATCCACAAAGTGTTAAAGACGTTCGTAGCTTTTTAGGACTTTGTTCATATTTTCGGAGGTTTGTTCGCGGATTTGCCTGCCTCGCCGAACCCCTTTACTGCCTCCTTAACAAGAACACTACCTTTAGCTGGTCTTCAGAGTGCGAGCAATCTTTCGACAAACTAAAGCATTTATTAACTTCTGACCCCATACTACGCCACTTCGATAGTTCCGCACCCATAGAGCTCAACTCCGACACTAGTGGATTCGGTTTGGGAGCTGTTCTCACTCAAAAGAAAGAAGGATACACCAGCTACGTCGTTGCATACGCCAGCCGTACGCTCACAAAAGCAGAAAGAAACTACTCCACAACAGAAAAAGAAGGTCTTACCATCGTGTGGGCCATCGGGAAATTTAGACCATACTTGTACGGCCGCCATTTTGTCGTGGTCACCGATCACCATGCTCTTTGTTGGCTAGCGTCACTGAAAGACCCATCTGGCCGTCTTGGGCGGTGGACGCTACGTCTCCAAGAGTTCGACTACACAGTTCGCTACAAGTCCGGCAAGAAGCATGGCGACGCGGACGGCTTATCCCGTTGCCCTCTTCCCGAAGAGTCACCAAACACCTTATTTGACGAGGATCCTCTTTGTCTTCAATCGTTAAGCCTAACAAATATGGCCCGCGATCAAGCGTCAGATCCCCGTATCACTCAAATTATCAATCACCTGAACGGATCTCAAATATCTACGGATCGCGCGTTTTCAAGAAAAGTTCGGCATTTTTGTCTACGGGACAGTCTTGTATACCGAGTTACCTGCCTCATGGCCAACGTTGGTTACTTTACATCCCCCAACACCTTCGCGGCGAAGTACTGAATTCCATGCATTCAGACGCAACATGTGGCCATGCCGGCTTCGCAAAAACCTACACTCGAATCTCCCAGCGATACTTCTGGCCCGGACTCTATCGCAGCGTGCAGCGCTACGTGCAAGCATGCGCTGAGTGCCAAAGACGAAAGCGTCCCACGCAAGCGCCATCTGGACTATTACAGCCCTTACCCTGTCCCTCGCGACCCTTCGAACGAGTTGGAATTGACCTGATCGGACCTTTGCACACCTCATCTTCTGGAAATCGCTGGGTTGTAGTTGCAATCGACTATCTCACCCGATATGCTGAGACATCCGCCCTCCCAACTGCGACCGCAGAAGATGTGGCAACCTTCTTTCTAACCAATATACTGCTCCGCCATGGCGCACCACACACACTGCTCAGCGACCGCGGTCGGGTATTTCTTTCCGCTCTAGTTCAAGGACTTCTCGCAGCTTGCAATACCATTCATTCTACAACCACTGCATATCATCCACAGACAAACGGGTTAACTGAAAGACTCAATAGAACCCTTCTTGACATGCTCGCCATGTATACCGACGCCAACCAAACCAATTGGGACAAGGTTCTGCCATTCATAACTTTCGCCTACAACACTAGCATCCAAGCCACCACCAACTTTTCACCATTTTTCCTCTTGTTCGGCAGGGAAGCCTCTGTTACCCTGGACACAATCTTACCATACCGTTCAGACGCAACTGAAAATCAGACACTTTCTGAAATGGCTTCCTATGCAGAAGAGTTCCGACAAATCGCGCGTCTGCGAACCATCAACTCCCAGGCTGAACAAAAGCGCCGATATGATTCTCGTCATCAGCCAAACAGATTCAATCCCGGAGACTTAGTGTGGCTCTGGATCCCACAACGCCAAGTAGGCCTCTCTGAAAAGCTCCTGTATAAATATGACGGACCTTATCGGGTGATATCCCAAACATCCCCAGTCAACTACGTCATAGAAGCTCTTGAGGTTCCCGTGGACCACCGCCACCGTTACCGGGACACCGTTCACGTCGCCAGACTCAAAACGTACTACCCACCAATCGCAGCTCTGTGATACCCCTATGACGCCAATGTGCCGTCCTTCATATAGAGGGGGAAAATGTTAAGAAGATTGACGTTCATACTTCGTCATCGTCTTCATTCACAACCACCGTGATCGTCGTTCATACTTCGCCATCGTCTTCATTCACAACCACCGTGATCATCATCGACACACGCGGCGCATGCTGGCCAAATTAGTTGGAACCTGGTCCTCAACCCACTCGGTTATACATTAAAAGCAATCTTCCATTATCCATCTAAGAATTTTTATGAAAGGCCAATGCAAAGGTACTCTTATTACTATAATAGGGCAAGCTGAACTTAAGAAAAAGGAATATAGAGAGAAAAAGGGGCAGATGTACAGACCAGACTTGTACGTAGTTCAACTACTTCACTCGAGTTAATGTAGTTTAACTACTTTTCTGAGTAGCTTAGTAACTTTCAATTACATTTTTAGTTCGGTAATTAGTAGTTTACTTTAATTACTTTTTCTGAGTAACTTCTACTCAAATTACAAATTACTTTCAAAATTTAGTGGTAAATTGTTTATCGACAAAGATTCCTGCACAAAAAGAGAAAGCTGATATTTGCAAAAAGGAGGAACCATGTGGCGTAGGCAAGGCGGGGGGGGGGGGGGGGGGCCAGGAGTTTGGAGGGTCAGAAACCGCCTAAACTTTTCACAAGCCCTCCGCTGCAACAACCCTGCTACGAAGGGTGGGGAGTGGACAGACACGTCGCAAGTGAGGCCGAGTAACTGCGGGATTAGCGCCGAAGACTGGCGTTTCTTTGTGTCCGAAGCTCAAGGAGACTTTACGCATTTGAAGAAAGGGCTTGTCCCGCTTCTCCTTTAACGTAGGAACTCTCGCCCACTACAGGAGGTGTACACACGGCATCCTCACTCAAAGGAAGCAACAAAATGCAGCACCCGCTCTGAAGCTCATCTGGTACTCCCGTAGTTTGTGCTGTACTCGAAGGATCGCGTGCTAAAAGGCAACGCAAAGGTGACCTCTTTGCGTTGCCTTTCCTCTAAAATCTCAGATGTGAAGGTTTTTAAAGATTCGAAGATTCCTCGAGAAACCTTAGAAATTCCCCCAAAGTTTTTACATAAAGAATAATAATGAACAAGCAGTGTTGGGAACTACTTGAAGTGCATGGTACTTAAAGTACTACCTCAAGTAAGTTTATAAAACGTGTACTTAACTTGAAGTATACTCTCTGAGCATGTACTTGTACTTTACTAAAGTATTTTTTAGTACTTTCTGAGAAAAGTGTTACTCCCGACTCCAAAGCCCATTCCCCAAATTTTCAAACGAAAATGACGTATCGTCAAGTGAAAACGCCGTATCGTCTTTCGAGACGTCATCTGGTCATTTCTCTGAGTGAAGTAATGGTGGCTATAAGACCTATACAAATAAATGCCTTTTACGTTGTTTGTGTTAAATAGTTCGTCAGCGAGAGTGAAACAACTACTTTGTGGCGACTTGACATTATCCAATATTTGACACCATTTCCAAAAAAACAACTGATGCACCACCGATTACCCCTGAAACAATGCATACCAGTTAAGGAAAAAAAACGTATAGGGGATAAAAGGGCATCATGAAAGACTGTGTTAGAAAGTACTTGTACTTTAATTTGAAAGAACATTATATGCATAGTACTCTACTTCAAGTACATTGCACCCGGTGTACTTACTACTTTACTTGAAGAACATAACATCTCATTTACTTTGTACTCTAATTACTTCACGCACTTTCTAGATGTACTTTGCACAACTCTGTAAACAAGCAAACACTGTCTGCAAAATCAAGGTCTGGCAGTGCTAAAGAGCAAAGTAGAAACGATACATCTACAGCACATCACTGACCAAAAAAAACACCATCTTCCCGAGGGGAACCATGGGGTGATGCGGAGCATCGTGTTGGTTCCGAGGAAAGAGTCAGTTGCGTGCTGACGTCGAGAGATGGCGCCACCGACTGCCCTAGCGTTACCCCCTACGCGAGCCTTCGTCGCGGCTCGCGGCAGAGAAACTTGGAACGCTCGCCGCTCGCCGTTTATTTTTTTTCACACTTGAAGGAGAGGAGACTAAAGGAGGAGAGTTGCGCGTGCGCGCGCGGTGTGAGGAGAAGCGAACGCACGCGCAGTGCACGCAGCTGGTAGAGAGAGAGAGCGGAGAGAGTAACGCGCAGCTGTTGGAGAGAGGGAAGGAGGAGAGTTGCGCGTGCGTAGTTCGAGTGCCGACTACAACGCCGACGCCGCGGGACATAGACCCGAGCAAGAGATGCTCCGCATCTAAAAGCAAAACGTACAAACCAATTAGGCACCTAGAGTAAGAACCAGCTATTAAGGCATTTCTCTAAAACACAGGCTGCTTTATATTTGGCTAACAGAATTTCACTAACGGTTCAAAACCTATGTACTTTTTTGTTACCATAAAAATAGAAAAGTAACTTGAAATGTAATTTGCTACATTTTACGATAGTTAGTAACTTACTCACTTACTTTCCATTTGAGTGATTTCGACTCTACTCAAATTACTTTTGAGGCCAATACTCATTAACTTAACTTAATTACTTTTTTTCCAGTAACTTGTACATGTCTGGTAAAGGCCTACCAGCAGTACGTCTGTCCCTTTTTCTCTATATATTTCTTTTTTTTTAAGTTCAGCTGGCCCTATTATGGTACTAAGCACCAACAAGCTCAACTAAAGCCCGGTACTCTTAGTATTGCTTTGAAGAATGAAACAAAATTCGCCCAAATAAATCTAGGCATCCGTGCTATCGAGCCTGAATCAGTAGCCACATTAAAAATCGTTGCTTCTCACATGGCAACATGAACCGTGGGGAGACAGAAGCATGATTGAGGAAGATAGGCACTCATGGAACAACAAGCTATTATATGTGACACGACGAAGAGAAACATATTGGGGTCAAAACGTAGCAAGGCGTAGATCCCTCGCTATTGCACCTATTTATGCAATGCTCTAATTGCAAAAGGAAAATATTGGAGGCCCGAGAAAAAACCCACGAACGTTTCTATGATTCGCTGATGCCGAAGTATCGTCTCTGACAGAAAGGTAGATGTAGAAACGCAAACACATTACCACCCACTTTTTCGGTTGACAGGCTCGCTCTAATAAAATCCTTCAGCAAATAGCCAAATCTGTTTCTTGAAAATCAAAAGAAAGCGCTTACGTTCTTCCAAAAAATATATATTTTAGACGAAGTTTCCAGCTTTTATTTTATGTTTAAAATAAAATTTGCTCAGGTTCTATAAAAATTGCTCTTGCAATGACAGTTTTTGTTTTTTTTTTTTTTTGCATTGGCTTATTGTTGTAGCGTTGTACGAAAGCTTCTCATCGGTATGTAGCATTTTCGAGCTACAACTCAATTAAACCCACAGCGATTGTATTCTAGCTATGAACACCGAAAAACAACGCCGAGCCTTATTTGGAAATAAGCACTAAAAAATCTGCGACTTCTCCAGCAAAAAGCGAAAAAGAAAAGATCGTCGTGCTGAAACCTAAAAACGAGTGTCGATTTTCCTGCTATGGTCACTGAAAGAATAAAAACGGTAGGGCGTATTTTTTAACGCCCAGCTTCCAGCATGCGCTCCTTGCCTTCCGTCGTGCTTTGGCTGCGCGCACATGAGGTGCACGAGACGCCTAAAGGTTGTCGAAGGTAAGAAAGCTCGAGCTGGAAGTCGGACACTGAACCTTGTCCCTGCCGTTCTCGCGTTGGCGGTGACTACAGCCATAGCCTCCTTTATACCCACAAAGTCTGGCAGAGACGCTGTACACACGCGCCAGTTTGAGCCGCCATAGCCGCCCTTCTCTTGTCTTACCGAGATGCCGAGCCACTGAAGCGGGCGTTGACGAGTCTCCACAACGGCCTATGCTGGGGGGAAGGACACAGTAACACTTAAAATGGCAATAACCTGTCCTGCTGTGGAAATGATGAGGTCAAGCGAACGGAATAAGAGGGAACAAAAACTGAAGGTCAGTTATGGCGGCGCCCATGCACAGCTGCTGTAAAGCGTCTATAGAGTACCCGGTCGCAGATTTGGAACGCGAGGATCTGGTAGCACGGAGCATCAAAGAGCTATTTCTCGGGGAACCTGGACGTCAGCGCACAGATTTTGCAGCGGCGAGGACCCGAAAGGCACATTCGGGCCCTCGCATCTCGCCGCAGCGTCGCGCGGCAGCGGCGAGACGCTGCGTTTCGGCGTCTCGCCGCAGTGGGGCGCCAGTCACGTGGCTCTCCTCTCATCCGTTGTCTGCCGCTCCAGATTTTCAATTTCGGCGACCGCTTCTCGTGGTGATCTGCCAGACTTTGTCAGTATATAGGAAGCTATGCTACAGCATTGAATTGGGAGTACAGGGCTGGCTTGCTAGAAACAGCGTCTCAGCTGAGGAGACCGGACTTGACGTGCCACTCCGCTCGTGCGCTAACCTTGGCAGTGCTCTTTCAGGTAGTCTCAGCTGAGACTCTGTTTCGAGCAAGCCAGCCCAGGTTTTGATGTTTGATTGGTTGTTGTTGTTGTTCTTTTTTTCTCTCGATTTGACATGTTAAAATGGATTTGCACAGCTGCTATAGAGATCAGCAGTTTACAGCATTTTATAAAAAAGGCCACGAAATCTCGATAACCACATGTTCCTAGCCTATACGAACAGAGCCAAGAGCGCCTTCTGAAGTGAAATTAGTTTCTAACGTTTGCCTTCAAACTATGCACGTAGACGTCGGAAAAGTAGAACTGCTGAAATGCGACGTCTGGGAAAGAGACGCTAATTACACCGTTCCACCCACAGCACCTAGGAGACCCGGTGGGCTTGAATCGACATTAACGACGCGCTGCGGTAGTCCTCGTCAAGCTGTCGCAAAAACAAGAATCGCGTTCTGTTTTGTAGCTTTGCATACTTCGCAGATTCGAGGCGGAATCGCACAAATGACGTGAGACAAACAACGAGAGAAAAACAAGCAATCAGCACCGACACACTAAACGGCGTCATCAAAGACGAGGGTGGTAGTACACCAAAAGCAAGAAGCAAGCGTATGCGTGTACAAAAGCGTTCGCTCCCGTACAAGCAAAGGTGGCCTGGTATAAAAGCCGTCGCAAACGCCGTTTAAAGCGTCGTGATTCTGCGGTGTGCTGAGGATTTCGACCAGACAACATGGAACTGCTTCGGGTGAGTGTTGCTTCCGTTTATTACTTCTGTCTGAGCCTGGGAGTTAGGGAATTTTATCTTAGAAGGTCCATGATTTAAAACCCCGACGATCGTGCTTGTATGACAGAACCTTTATCCGTCTGACAACTCGTCAGGAAAGCTGTACAAATGTTTGATATTATAGTTCTACTTCAAAGACTTACTAGAAGTCAGATGGAGCATATTTGAGTTCTACTCCATTAATCCCACTAGACGAGCAGCCGGCTGTCTGAGACCAAAGGAAAAGAAAGTTCCTGGGGACTCGACCAGATGCCGTACCTATAACAGCTACAGTTGTATTTAATGCCGATTAGCGGTACTAAAATATGACGGATCTCCATCAGTAGTGTTTATGCCACCTAGAGACGTAGAAAATTGGTGCCATGGAAATAACGGTTCAAAATATCTATAACTGGTGTCCGGTGTCCGGTCAATCGGCTACGTCGGGTGGAATAGGCTGGTAGAACGGGGGAATAGCGCGTGGACTCATCTTAAAGCTGCGAGGTGGTTTTAGATCATACAGTGTCGCCATGGGGTAGTCTATATTCAATTATTATTTTATCAGGCGGCACCAGTCGTACCCTCTAAGATGCTCCAACTAACCGGTATGCTGCGCACTAACGACGTCTTTGTGGTTCCAGGCATCTCTGGTCCTGGTGATCGCTCTGCCAGCAGCCCTGAGTCACCAACTGCCATTCCACTCCCACATCATCAGCCTCGCTCCACTTGCAGACGCGACCGTCTTCCGCGATCGCACCGGATACTCGCACACGCAGATCCTCCCATCGGGGCCCAATTACCACCACCCGCAACGCGTGATCCAGCGCGTTGTCACCGAAGCTGTCCCGGTAGTCCACCATCCTCTAGTAGCGCATCATCCCATAGTAGCTCACCACCCCGTGGTCCACCAAGCCATAGTGCACCAGCCTGTGGCACATCATCCCATAGTTCATCACGCACCGCCGCCCGTCTTGGTGACGGTGCAGAAGGCGGCAAGTCCCCTCGTCTACCACAGCTACGCGCCGATCACGACGTACGCCAAGCCGACAGCGTACGAGGCCCACTACCCGGCGACGCTGACGACGACCTACAAGCAGCCGGCGTACGCGGCTGCCTTCCCGACAGCACTCGCCTACAAGCACCCTGTCACGACGACGAAGATCATCGAGACACACCCGCAAGTTGTCACCGCGCACCAGGCCACCTACGTGCCACCGATACCTACGGGTCGCGCCGTCGTGACCAGCTACTTCAACGTTCCCGGAGGCGGACGTCGCGCGGGCGACGCCAACTTTCCGTCGTGGACCCGAACCACGACGGCGGACACTCCGAACGTGGCGGTTCCTGACCCTCTTGTTTCAGTGAGCACAGCGGGAGCGAGGCTTCAAGGCCAGGTTCCAACGTACGGTACAGACAGTGGATGGAGGAGGCCCGTGGCGTCTGCTTACAGCCAGTCGGCATGGCCGGCTAGGTTGGTGGCCGTTTCCATGAAGAGGCAGGGCCACGGCGGGTTCTACAGGTCCAGGTACCCCGTGCCAACGCGTCTGGAAGACTGGCCAGCCTCCTTCAAGTCGTCTGCTCGGTCAAGATTGGTATCCGGACAGGCGGTGACTAAACAAGGATGGGATTACGGAAACCAGGCCCAGTCTAAGTGGTCCACACTTCAAGATGGAAATAAGCGAAGCGATGATGAGATCGCTTCGGCGGTGCAGGACAGTGCTGGAAACTACAGGTAGTGATGGAGCATCATCTTCCTTGCCAAGGGTGTCCGACGTAACATAGTATTGCCAAAATGACGGGTCCTTTTTTATAACTCACACGAAAATAAAATTGTGCTTGGAAGTGGTTTCTTTGTGTATGCGCTAACCGTGATGGTGTGGCATCCTCTGTGGCCCGGTTGAACGATAGCCTGGACGCAACATTAATTACTGACTATTTTAACATTTGTACATACCTGCGTATTGGCGACAATCAACACTTCGAAAAAAAATTATAATTGCTGTGGCCTAACGCATATTTTTGGCGCACTCATTCCACACATCTCCTTTGTGTTCGTTTGTCCCACTAATGACCTGATAAAGTGTTGCTGCAATGCGTCTTTTTTTTTACCTTTTCATTATAGTATATAGCACGTGATTATAGAAAACTTAAATCTGCAGGGTAAAAATTACAGCGAAGTAACGCGGCACTGGTGAAGCCGCAATCTTGGCGAGAGGCTGAGATCTTATCTGGAGTTTTCATCGAAATGTCGATAGAAAATGTTCCTGATAATAAAAAAAAATAGCTCGTACTCCTGCGTAAGAATTCGGACTGTTTGACTTTAAAATATTGAATATCGTCATCACTCGGTGACAGACCTATCAGGATCTGTCACCGACTGGCAGACTCTGATACCTCTTTATTTGAATATAGCTAGGTTTTCTTTTCCAGTACTGACCTTTAAAGTCAAGAGTCGAACTGTAATTATAGACAACGAAGGCTGACCTAGAATAGTTCGCAAAATTTTCGAGACTATTGTGCCAACAGAGATACTGCGACATGACAGCCGTTTCTTAGAACATACCGGTGCAAAGCAATGAAGCTTGACACAGGCGCGCCGGAGCGAAGCGGTGAAGTTTGACGCCAGAGCGCTCGTGCACAACAGTGAAGCTTGAAGCGAGAAATCGGAAAATATTTTAATATTCCGAAGAGTGCGCGAACTCGAATAGTTAACATTGTAGCATCTGTGGGCATATAAACTCGTGTTGCTTTGTTTGTTTGTTTTTTGCGCACTTTATTGCTAATTTGAAGTTTTGAATATACACACACCTCTATTATAAATGTTTTTTTTATTAAGCAGTTTCCGAGAAAAGCTAGTCTTTTTTATAAAGCACACCCAATTTCAAAACACTAAGAATGTGCCTATAAATACGTGCCCTCATAGCAAGTTGTAGGAGGAGTTGACCTTGTTATTTTTTCTTTATCTCGTTCTGCTTCCACTACAACAAAGCCGTTTTTTTATCCGATGCCCACGAAGTTCAACGCAATAGTGACCAAGCAATAGGGCGTCGGTGCCCGTCGTTTATATTAAATCAAATAAAAACAAACAGACAAATGTTCAAACCGATACGATGACCCGACCCCCCCCCCCCCCCCCCCCCTTGCGACTCCGCTTACATGGCGAAAGGATTTTTGACAGCATAGCGTTTGACATGTCGGTCTTCTTATTCTTTTGTCGAACTTGGCCAATTGATTCTGAATACATTGCAAGCAATCCTAATCACGCTAAACGAACACGCACCCCAGATATCATTACGCGGATCTTCCAGTTTCGTTTCACGGCAGTGGAGCAAACAGTAGTATTGCTACAATAACTTTGTAACCCACGTCTTGATCGCTACTTTGCGCTTGACTGTGACCGACTGTTTCGATGCACCTTTAGTAACCTCTAGATTGAGTGCCTCAGGTAAGAGTGTGTTCAACTGCTCGCCCGGGGTACGTGTTTATGGGGGCCATTAAATTGCAAAATTTTACTTTGGGTCTATGGGGCTACGGGTGGTTTTTCAAAGCAACTCCGGTTATAAACAGGCCTGGAGATGTTTGAATATTTTACGCGAAGAATAAAATAACTTTTTTTAGATACCATTTTTGTTCTGGTGGAATAAGTATTTTTTAAACGCGAAAAAGGGTGTAATCCGCCACCTCTAACGCCGCCATTAAATTGCAAACGTTCTCCATGGTTTGAGATTTGTGTTCGGTGGTGCACTTCGAAGATGACGCTTTGACACAAGCGGTCAAACGAGGAGACTTGGAGGGGGTAGCATTCCAACTGTTTCCTGCATTTCCAGCATACCTGCAGAAAGCTGTGAATATTGTAGCGACTATGAACGCTTATTTTTTTTTTTTTTTTATTTTAGTTAGTTCAATCTAAAACATCTGCAAAACAAGTACTATAAACGACTTTAGTTTCGCGGGCTTGATATTTCTTTTTAGAAAAACCTTTAGCCTTTCCACTCTGGTGAAGAAGGAAGACCAGTGAAGCTGTACTATGGTGGGAATGAAGTAATGGCCGGCCGTAAGTCGGCAAGCCAGAGTGGAAAGGCCGGAAAGGTTGCCGCCATCTATGAGCGAAGGCGGCAAGCAGACAATCGGCAAACATAACACTCTGGACAGCTACCGCCATATATGAGCGACGGCGGCAACCAGAGTGTTGTGTCGACATTTGTTTGCTACCGGACACGATCCTGGGGAACCTAGCCCTTAACCGCTCCGCTGTAAAAACTTGGTTGTGGGTATGTTTATACAGCCTTGAAGTTAGTCTGCCTCAACGTTACTATAACCACTCAGTAGGGAAACAGCCATAGAGGAGCTAATGGCGATCGCAACGCTATCATTTCTCCCGCAGCGGCCACTCCGTCAACTGCACGGCTGCACTTCCTGGTTCCGTCGAGTCACGGAAGGACCGGTGGCGCCATCTCGAAGGGCCGGTTTAAGCTTTCCGTAGGAAAAAAGCGAATGTATTGAGGTTTCAACTCGTCGCTAAAGGGTGGCGCCGTTATCGTATTTAGCTCGCTCTCGGTGCACGCCAGCGGCCCAGGTTTCAAGGGCGAGTTCCCCAACCGAGTGTTTTTTAGTAACGTTGGTCTGCCTTCAACGAGCGACTTGTCTTTCAGCTGTGGATGAGCAATTTAGCCAGTGCACTACAACCGCTAGCCTGGGCAGTATAGTGATACACGTCCGCACGCCGGTACGATGCTCATCCAGATCGAAACGAAGAGGGGTGGAGATTCTTGATAGGTCTCTAATTTCTCAAAGTGCCGGTTTCGGTGATAGTTTAAGTGCACGAATTTTCGCGATCGTGAGAGGGTTGGGTTGGATTATTCGCGGAACTCATCATCGTATGTTTTTGTAAGTACTGAGAGTGAATAAACAGGCTAAAAAGAAAAAAAAAATATGAAAGACGCGAGTTCATATTTACAACCATATTAAAAAAAAAAAAAAATCGGTGGCTTAGCGATCGGCTATGCCAGGATATACGTAGCGTGAGGTTATGCGCACAAATTGAGAGGCGCTATCAAGCGGCTCCGGTGCAGCGTCAGACTTGGCTACTGCGCAATGGAGGCGCACAGCTGGGCACGCGACGGCGCCAGTGCGTCTGCCGCGGCTATGACGTCACTCGTCTTGAATGCGCAGAACGGCGAGGCGGGCGCGGCGGCGGCGGAGCGCGCGGCGGCGGCTTCGCGTAGCTCTCATAATGAGCCGTGCTCATTATGCGGAGCTCCGCCGCCGCCGCCGCGCGCTCCGCATAATGAGCACGGCTCACTGTGAGGGCCACGCGAAACTGCTCAACCTCGGCCAGTGTAGCTAGCGCTACAAAACATATTTTGGTTCTTCCACTCGGCCTAGATGCTTTTGTAATATTTCGGAGGTAACTCCAAAGTCATAACAGGACATGCGAGAAAAAGGAATCCAACATGTCCTAAGCGGCCTTCTCTTTAACAATAAGAAAAACAAAACAATAATCATTTTGTTTTTCTTGCAATATGCAGCCCCAAAAGAGCACTGCTTGCGACCCTTCCAGCGCCGCCTCTTTTTGCCCGTAGATGGCCGCCGACCGGTTAACCTGGCTTCACCCGGTCGCATGGGAGAGCGTAGGAGACAGCCACTCCATAAATCTTATAACCTCCTTGGTTGTGACCATGATATCATGACGTCTTGCACAACATGTTGCGCCTGAGCCCGTCCGGCTGAACCATCTGCTGAAGATTGACTTCAGAAATTTTTATCCCCAAAACTGTCCACATATCGGAAGACCACTTTGAAGTAGTAAATCAAACGGATGGTCTGTGAAGTTCCAAATGGGAGGGGAGGGGGGGGGTGGGTGACACTGATCTTGGAGCTTTGTTCCTTAGTTTTTAGCCAAGCCCAATAAAGCTGTACAGGCTTGTTCAGACTCTTGTGCAGATTTCACGTTTTTCAGGATGATTATAATGAACCAGACTGCTTTTAAAAACAATAGTGAAAAACCATTCATAAAAAAATAATGCTTTAACATAAGGTCACACACTACAAATTATGAAGAATACAATGATTGAAGCATTTTTAGATTGAACCATTACTAATGGCTTTACAACACATTGAAGATGAGTGCTTAATGTGTGGCTACCAAGCAAGCAAACAATAGGTCAGTTAAAAATTTTCCTACACCTATATTGAAAAATCTACTTCCAACATTGTATGCTTCGCACATTTAATTAAATGTTGCTTAGAAAGTTATATTTTTGTCTGCCCTAGATGCACAAATATCCCGCCTGAAAATTTGTAAGGAGTCCAGGTTTGTGCTTTGAGAGAGTGTTTTTAGCATCAGCTTCAGTGCAATTTCAGCACACATAGATACTTTGAAGTCATATTATGGCTCGAATATTAATCTTAAAATAAGGAACTCGGCAGATCAAAAGATAAATAGCTGTAGACTTTAACATCACTAGTTCCCCCACTATCGTGTCTGCAGACAAGCGGCATGTCAACACAAAACTCCAAACAGCTACTGCCATCTATGAGCGACAGCGGCAACCAGACAAATGGCTTGCCGACTTGCAGCTGGCCAATACTTCTCCGTGGACAAGCGGCGTGTCGACACAAAACTCGAGCCGGTTCACAGTCACCCTCACTCGTGTACGACGAGGAGAGTCGGCCATTGTGCTCCGTGCTGTCTCTCCCCCAACCCTTCTCCTTTGTGCCATCGAGCACGCCGGTGATTGGCGCTGCCCGACTAGAATAAAACGTCTTCGTATCGCCTACCAATACAGCTTCGCTGGTCTTCCTACTCCACCAGAGTGGAAAGGCTGAAAGTGTTTTTATAGAATTTTTGGCTCC
The DNA here is from genome assembly GCA_013358835.2 of Ixodes persulcatus. Classification (NCBI taxonomy): domain Eukaryota; kingdom Metazoa; phylum Arthropoda; class Arachnida; order Ixodida; family Ixodidae; genus Ixodes; species Ixodes persulcatus. The sequence continues at coordinate 849,268 of JABSTQ010010314.1, read as the reverse complement.
AAAGATTCAAGTCTCCCCTCAAGCAAACCTTTAGGGAACATGCTTGCCACAGTCAACATAGCAAAGAGTTATGGCACAAGGATGACACATGACAGAATTTACATTTCTGTTTGATTACGGTTCTTTCAGTTTCCAAAAAGTGGAAAACAAGTGTGGACATCACTCCATACACAAAAAAGGTGCTATAAAACTACAGATGAAATGTATGGTTATCCAGTGAACAAAATTTTCCATCTAAAATTCTATGGGTGCATCCACGCCAAATTCTTTACTATCGAAGCTTGTAGTGAACCACACATTCGTGTCTAAATGCGCGAGAAAAACGACGCACAAAGTTGTCTCAAAATGACATAATAGCTGTCATTCTTTTACTTACAGATTTCAAGAGAGAAAAACGAAGAAAAATGGCAGCAGTCTATACAAGTAGCATTGCATATAAAAGAGACACGATGAAAGAGATGGAAGACTACGATTCAGTTTAAAAACTTGCATTAAAACCTCTTTTTTTTTTTTCGACCTCAAGAACATTCTTCTCTACAAATGTTGCTCAAGGCAAGGCTGGATACCAGCCAAGATAGAATATGTATATATATATATATATATATGGCAATTCGGAAACGCTTCGAGACGAAAACTGCATCCAAACTCCGAGAATAAGTTAGGAGGAATAGACGAGAGAGGTGGCGGTGGCAGAGAGAGAGAGGAGAGAGCTAAGTAGTAAAGTCTCCACCCCCGCCGACCCCCTCGAGCAAGATCGTGCAAAACTTCTAAGAGGACAAGGACAGATCTTCTTCAGAACTCTCTTCCAGCGAATCGAGCGAAGACGCAGTGGAGAGGGACTCCACGCTGCTCGTGAGGGAGTCGGTGATGTTTCCAAAGCGGAACGATATCCCCAGCTGCTCCTCAATCTTCCCGAGGTGAACGTCCAGTTTCTCCACGACCGAGTCCACGTTGGCTTGGGTGAACACCATGGGCGGCTTAAACTTGAGCACGTTGCCGTACTTGCCCTCCGTGCTCAGCAAGATGCGCTGCTCCTTCAGCCTGCCAAAACGAAGGGACCAACGTTAAGAAATGTGAAAGTTGTAGGACGCGAATTCCATAAAGACACAAAAACAGTTTAAATCCATCTGTACTTTGTCTCACTTTAACACAAACTAACTGCAAAGGACTACAAGTGCGAGAAGGCCGTTTCAACCGGCCTTCACGCCGCACGAGTGCTCGGACGGCCGAGGCGCAATCAAATGCACGTAGACTGCGTTTGTTGCATTTCTGCTCAGGCTGCACTGAGGCGAGAGAAAGTGTAGTATTGTCCCAATAAAAGAGAAAAAGGCTGCATTAGATGCACGGAATAATCAGTGTCGGCAACGGCAAACTTGTTAGCAGGAGAACGGCAACAGCTTTTTGCCGAAAAATCTCGTAGCTTTACAGATACGAAGTTCCACATTTTGCAAAAATATCAGTAACATTTGAAGTTTTCTTTCCAAATACATACAACGTCTGCAAGCCTTCACGAATCTCTCGAATAATTGCAGCTTCTATGCACGCTACAGCCATAATATCACCCGGAGTCAGGACAATGTACCTTATTTACACAATCGTAGGTCAAACAATTTCTTTAATTTTTTTTTTTAAATTTGAACTGGAGGGGGGGATTGACTTATAAGCGGAACCAAAGCATCCCACCACCAGCAAAGACGAAACGATCGCGATATCAAGAACACCTTGGCCTGTTACGAGTTCAGCTGGCTGTACCAGTAGCATATTGCCATTATATGTGCTCGTTTTACAAGTTCTATTTTTTTTTTCATCCGCACGAACGAGTATCACGATTACGGTGGTCGCGATTTGCAAATCGGCCCTAATGCACGACGGTCAACAGCACGCAATACACTGCACTGCGAGACGCATCCAGGTCCCGGGGGTAGCAGCACTCGATGCAAGAGCTACACTAGAACAGCCGCTGGAACAGCCTCACTCTCCACTGCTTGTTTTCGCACAATGCACGGTCGCACATTGTTCGATAGTGTCGAGATTGTGTAGACTGTACTGGAATGCCGACTATGTTTCTCTGTATTGACACCCGTGGCCTGGGCAGTTTAGATTTTCAATAATCGTTATCGGCCATTCTTCATCCGAAAGCAACCAATGACTGTGTCGCTGGATGCATGTTCGACCTCATGGAGAAAGTGGTGCACCAGTGGCATCTGCAACAGCACAGGATCATTTTACTGCAACGGCAAACGAAAAGGCTTCCGCGGGCCAAATTTTGAATATGTTCGGATGCTTTCCGGAGTTGAAAGTCGATCTTGCACCGTACAGGTGTGGAAGCGCACAATTAATTCCTACCCATGATGTGCGACGTGATTGTCGAGACAGTGCGGGAAATGTGGTCGTTTGAAAAGTATAAGGTTTTGTTGGGCAACGCCGACGACGTGTTTTGGGAACGTGGCAGTGATGACAACATGAACAACAGCACCAGTACGGACAAAAGACAGCGAGAACTAGTGAGGAGGAGTTTCAGTTCGTTTCGCCTACAGCGAGTGCTTCCGAGTTGGATCAGGCTTTGGCGTCGAGTGCCCGCTGGAGGCCGGGCATTCGAAACAGGCGCCCTGCCACTCTCCCATGTTCGCCATACAATGCGCCCCTAAGTATAATTATTTTACTATTTTATGGAGCGGAGTTGACGGCATCTGTAACTGCAAAAAAACGTGAAAGAAATGCCCATTCTCCCATTGGCTGGGCAAAACGGCTCTTAGATAGCCATTGGTGGCTGCTTCACGAGAGTGCGCACTCCGCCACCACTCTCGTGTCGGGCGTTGCTGGAGGGGAGGGGGAGGGGTAATGGCTGCAGCTAGTTTTGTGCGAATAGTGGATTTTGAGTTCGAAGCGAATAATGGTTTTGGCCGAATATATTCGATTCGAATATCGAATAGTTTTTCCATGCCTTTCACTGTTGCGTAATGCTTAGACAAAAACCCAGCTAAACTTGTGAAGGTTGGTCCACTTGTTCATTTATAAGCTAAGTTTATCTATATTTTTGAACAGTGTCTTCATAAGGTCCGACGTCTTGGGATGGCAAGTAAATGACGGATTTGACATAAAAAGAATCCTATAGAGATGGCCAACTATAACCAATTGAGTGAATTTACAAATGTTGCTATATAAAATATTCCTTCTTTAATCTCGAGTTAAAAAAGAAATAATTGCGCATGTTGAATGCAGGTTGTAAGGGCATCTCCGCCTAACATAGTATACTCTTGCATAACAGTCAGTTTAATTTTGGAACTTTTACTACAATGTAGATATACACATTTATAAAGTTTCCATTTATTCCCAAATACAGCCAGCACGCGTACACCATCCCGCTTGGAATGTATGCTTTTCTTCCAAGCACGCAATTGCGATATTCATACTTTTCCAAGTGTTGATCGTGGCGGGTTACCCCGATGAGTGCACTTCTTACCGAGCACCGATGTAATGCAGAGAAGCAAAACCCACAGAGCTCGCTTCCGCAAGTATTGCTTCTCTGCTGTGCACCGGTGCTCGGAGAGAAGCGCACTCAACAGGGCTAACCCACCGCAATCAACACTTCGAAAAACGCAAATAGTGTAGTTCTTCTCGAAGCGAATATTGAATAGTCTATTATTCAAAACTACTATTCGAAATTTCGAATATTCACACAACTCTAGCTGCGGCTCCTTTACCAGAGCGCGCGCTCGGCAACCTCGGCAGTAGCGAAACAAACGTGGCCGTCCATGCCAGTACACACCGCAGACGAACCAAGGGAGCGGAAGAACAACATCCATGCTTTTGAATTCACAACTCATAAAAAGTGCTTAAACGTCCTCAGAATTTTTTTTTTCTGTTATGTTTTTGGCATGAAATCTGTGTGTGAGTGTGTGTGTGTGTGGGGGGGGGGGGGGAGGGGGGGGTTGACTTACAACCATGTTTCTGTGGTATGCTACTCGTGGCCCATCGTTGTTCCGGCAGCCGTTACTACATCCCTCATTAATCTGTCCCAAGAAACTGACAATTAGCAGCTGCAGTAAGCAGCACGAAATTTACGATCGACGTCTCCCCCAACTGTGGCACTTTTTATTCCAGGCATTATAATACCCGGACTTCTCCTATTCCAGGTTAAACCGATTTTCTCGTATGAGCGCTGCCCGAACAAAACATTGATGCTTTTCTGGGCATCACTCTAATACGGTGCTTCCTAATCTCTGCCACCTTGCAACCCACTGAAAATACGAAAATATGAGCGATTGCCGAGCAAGTGCGGAAGAGTGCAGTTGCTCGCAAAGTGCAGGATTTCGTCGGTACAAGCTCACCTCAGAGAAAGCAGATTGGCTTCTTCTGTTGCAGGCTCTCTCGTGTTGCGGTCAAGAACCAATTCAACGCCAACGAACAGGCCGTGACCCCTGCGGAAAAAGGAAGAGTAGGAAAAGTTGGCTCACATGCTTCGTCTCGGAACCCAAATAGCAACACACTGTGCAAGTATGAAGGAAAGTTTGATCTCCCATGTTGTAAAAATATTAATACCCTTCCAAAGCATGTATGCTCATGGATACATGGAGTGCTTTCCAGTGATTTTCCTGAATCACGACAATCAAGCTCAGCAACAGCAAGTTGCTGAGCTTGAATCGGCTTATATTCGGTGCCAAGTTTCTAAACTCAAATAAGCTCATATTCAGCATTACGCTGCCTGAACTAACCAGGCTAATAATTTACCTCAAGGGGTCACAGGGGATAGCCTTGGGAAAGCTAAAGCAAGAGAAGTTCTTCAGTATCTGGCATCCCTCTTGTTTAAATGGTCACTCGCTTGAAGTCACTAAAAATAAATAAGAGGCACTGAAGGACTTGATAAGTGTCCCTTTTTATCCTTCCAGCGCAGCATATAAAAGATGTTGCGGACATAAAAATTTCCACTTGCCTGACATCTCCGATGAGCTGATGCCTCTGCTGAAGCTCCTTCAGCGAGTTGATCAGGTAGTTCCCAACATCCTCGGCGTGCTGCTGTAACTTTTCATTCTCGATCACGTCCAGGACCGCAGCGGCAATCGCGACAGACACCGGGTTGCCGCCATACTGCATTGGGAAAAACGACACCAGCCTCGTTAAAAGCTTCGGACAACTCCTCCGCTTTTGCTGCGCCACAAAACATGTAAGTAGCAAACACTGGCCAAGCATATAAACTGAAATAACTTAAAGCATAAACTGGGAATGCCAACAGCCCGAGCAAGGATGGGCAAAATACTTCCAAAAATGTACCAAAATACTTTGACAAAAATGTCTTTAATTATAGGCTCATACCCGCCAAGTTTTACGATTTTATCGTAAAGTGCCCGCTTTCCAGCGCTTTCTTACGGCTATCGTTTTGACAACAATATTTGTATATTTTTTTTTATCCTGTCCAAAAAAAGAAAATAGTAAATTGTTTTTGCTTGAGCTGCATCTTGCCAGTTTGCAATTCGGTGTTGGCAACACTGATACATCGACTAGTATGTTAGAAGGCGCAAGCTACAGCTCATAATAACGGGTATAGCCACTAACATCCGTCCATCCATCCAAATCCAAAATAACTTTCTGTTTAGGAAATCTCCTTTGTTATGGAAACTTTGGTTGTGGCGCACGTCGTGCATTGTGTTACCGGAACTTTTGCGCATGATCCTTGAAACCATCTTTACAACAAGATGTCGGGGAAAAAAATACTTTCATGCGTTCATTCCCAGCTCTTCGACAGACTTTCCATTTATCAAGACGTCGCGCAAGGGCGAAAGGTACGCATTTTGTAGTCTGTGCCGCTGCAATGTCAACATTTCGCACGCTGGTCGCCGGGACAGTCTGTGTCATCTCAGTACGAAAAAGCACAAGGACCCCGCAAAACTAGTTGAAACCAACGAGAAGCTCTGAGGGTACTTCAGCCGATCAACGGATCACAACACTACCCACGCAGAATGCCTTTTCACGCCATTTTTGATTGAACACAACGTGCCATTCATGGCAGCTGATCACGTCGGAGACCTCTTTCGGAAAATGTTCCCAGGTTCAAAGGAAGCTACTAACTACGCATGTGCTCGAACCAAGACAGCTGCGATAGTGAAGGAAATGGCTGAAAAAGAGATCGGCGATGTTGCTAGTAGTTGAAGAAGCGTGTTCTCAGTCGCAACTGACGGGAGCAATGACGTTGGTAACGATGCCAAGCGTTATCCCATCATAGTCACATTTTGTGACTAAGTTTTGAAGAATAAAACAGTTTTCAAATTTCTTCACACAATTGTAGTGTTTTTAGCATCCCCTGTAGTATTTTCAGCATTGTAGGGTTGGCAGGTCTGCAGGTCCAATTACACTTTAGAAAAGTAACGAGAAGATACAAATAAAACTGAGTAGATCTGATCACCTAATACCTTTATAAATACATATTGTTCCTATAGTCCGACATCTCGGACCTAAATTAAATCCTGGGTCAAAAAAACAATTGAGCAGTCCTGTGTTACTCCACAGTACAGACACAGCGACAGCTGCAACATGTCGCGGCGAAGTCGTTGGTCATCGGAGTCGCACTCGCGCACCGTGGGGTGCGTGAACAAAGCGTTTGGAACAAAATCGACATCTGTTTTGCTCTGAACGTTTTTGTTTTGTACTATTTCATTCCGAATGATGTTTTTTTTTCTGTTCCGGAGCGCGTGAAAGCGCATCTCCTGGCACGAGCTCCTGGAATGTCGTTCTTCCGCTCCCTTGGCTTTTTTTTTTTTTTTTTCAGAGAGTGAGTGCAGTGGGCGTTGAGTTATACAAAATCTTTAGGTTTAGAGCAGGTTATTAACGCTGCGGCATAGCCCAGTGGTAATGCTTCCACTTCGCACGCAGTGGAATCAGGTTCGATTTCCGCATGCGGCGGGCAATCATCAACAACAACAGCTACAACTGCTACAACATCAAGAACGGACGTCATTTCCAGTGGTGGGAGGAGCCCATAAGAGCTATCGCTGTAAAACTCTGTGCCTAAATAAAGAGTGGAATCTGTGTATACCAAGAATCAAACACTAAAAGGTAGCTGCAGCTCTAAAATGAACATTTCTATCGTAAGAGAGGCACTGTTGAGGAAACACTTTTGAGTACGACTTTAATCTAAAAGTCTCAGTTGAAGCGATAAAGCCTTTTCAAACAACATGCTAACGAGGCATCTAAAATATGAAATAAGCCAACCAAAAAGTCAATAATCGTATCAACTCTGCAAAATCAATGGAAGAGTAGAATGTTTTTCTTGTTTTACTCTTCCATTTTTTCTGCTGTTTCTTATGCATATGACTTTGCATATGACTCCCATCACTTAGAGTATAATGTGATGACATTGCATTTGATTGCAAAGGTCAGTGCCTACAATTGTGTTTGGGCAGTATTTGAGATACAAGAATTTAAAATACTCTATTTTTAGTGTTGAGATACAATCGACAAATGCATTAGCCGATATGTAATTAAATATGAAATACAAAATACTAGTCTTGTGCGAATAGTGGATTTTGAGTTCGAAGCGAATTCGAAGTGAATAGTGGTTTTGGCCGAATATTTTCGATTCGAATATCGAATAGTTTTTCCACGCCTTTCACTACCCCTAAGATAGCGATTTGGGCCAGTTGGTCCATTATCACCTAAAAAAGTGCCAAAAAAAAACACAAGGATGAAGAAGTAGACAGAGCGCTCTTGTCTGTCTACTTCCTCGTCCTTGTTTTTTTTTTTGGCGCTTTTTTAGTTGCTTTCACTACCACTGCACAATGCTTAGATGAAAACCCAGCTAAACGTGTGAAGGTTGTTCCACTTGTTCATTTACAAGCTAAGTTTAATCTATCTATATCTATGAACTGTGACCTCAGAAGGTCTGGTGTTTGAGATGGCAAGTAAACGACAGATTTGACATAAAATTAATCCTATAAAGATGGCCAACTATACCCAATTGAGTGAATTTACAAATCTTGCTCTACAAAATATTCATTATTTAATCTCGAGTTCAAAAAGAATGAATCGCGCATGATGAACGCAGCTTGTAAGGGCCTCTCTGCCTAACATACCTAGTGTACTCTTGCTTAACAGTAGTCTTGTGCGAATAGTGGATTTTGAGTTCGAAGCGAATACTGGTTTTGGCCGAATATTTTCGATTCGAATATCGAATAGTTCTTCCACGCCTTTCACAACCATTGCATAATGCTTAGACGAAAACCCATCTAAACTTGTGAAGGTTGTTCCACGTGTTCATTTAGAAGCTAAGTTTATCTATATTTTTAACTGTGTCTTCATAAAGTCTGATGTCTTGGGATGGCAAGTAAGCAACAGATTTGACATTAAATGAATCCTATAGAGATGGCCAACTATACCCAACTGAGTAAATTTACAAATCTTGCTATATAAAATATTCCTTCTTTAAACTCGAGTTAAAAAAGAAATAATTGTGCATGCTGAACGCAGGTTGTAAGGACATCTCTGCCTAACATAGTATACTCTTGCATAACAGTCAGTTTAATTTGGAACTTTTACTACAATGTAGATATACACATTCAAAAAGTTTCCATTTATTCCCAAATACAGCCGGCACGCGTGCACCATCACGCTTTGAATGTATGCTTTTCTTCTAAGCACGCAATTGCGATATTCATACTTTTCCAAGTGTTTATAGCGGCGGGTTACCCCGTTGAGTGCGCTTCTCACCGAGCACCAATGTAATGCAGAGAAGCAACACCCGCGGAGCTCGCTTCCGCGGGGATTGCTTCTCCGCTGTGCACCGGTACTCGGAAAGAAGCGCACTCAATGGGGCTAACCCACCGCACTTAACACTTAGAAAAACGCAAATAGTGCAGTTCTTCTCGAAGCGAATATCGAATAGTCTATTATTCGAAATTACTATTCGAAATTTCGAATATTCGCACAACCCTACTTAACAGTTTAATTTTGAAATTTTTACTACAATGTAGATATACAGATTCACAAAGTTACCATTTATTTTCAATTACAGTCGGCACGGGTGCACCATCTCGCTTTGAATGTATGCTTTTCCTCCAAGCACGCGATTACGATATTCCTACTTTTCCAAGGGTTTATTGCGGCGGGCTACCCCGTTGAGTGCGCTTCTTACCGAGCACCAATGTAATGCAGAGAAGCAACACCCGCGGAGCTCGCTTCTGCGGGTATTGCTTCTCCGCAGCGCACCGGTGCTCGGTAAGAAGCGCACTTAACGGGGCTAACCCGCCGCAATCAGCACTTCGAAAAACGCGAATAGTGCAGTTCTTCTCGAAGCAAATATCGAATAGTGTATTATTCAGAACTACTATTCGAAATTTCGAATATTCGCACAACCCTACAAAATACTCAAAGTATTTTAAATATGTATTTAAAATAATTGTATTTGAAATACTGCCCATCCCTAAACCGGAGTATGAGCTTTAGCTTCTGTCCATATAGTCTAACCTTCTGAAGACCCATCTCCCCCTTTCCTTTCTCAGTATTCTGCATACGTAAGCACAACTCCCTCAAGCAAGCAAGCCCAACTGCAAATTAAATACAGATCCTAAAAGCTCAAGCACATGCAGTAGGCTCGTTGGATTTACTTGCACCTCCTGCACCGGTGCAGAAAAGTGTAGGGCGGCGTACTTCCGATAGTGATGCAAAACTATCGATAAATTGACTATCGATACTATCGGTAGTTTTTCCAAAACTATTGATTATGCCGCAGAACTATCGATAGTTTTTCAATGGTCGACTATCAATAGTACTATCGATAGTTTTGCACCACTAGAGCGAACACAGTTGCTGCACCACCGCTCGCCTCCCTTCCTCTTTTCGCCCAAACTCCCGTCTTCGTCATCACTGAAAGCTGATCCAAAGTTGGGATTGTAAGTGCTTGGGCTAGTTGGTGTCCCATTTGAAAAAAATAAAAAATAAACCGAGAAAAAGAGAAGAGGGAGCGATGCAAACTACTAATGTCGCAAAAGTATTGATAGTAAACCGACGACAGTACTATCGATAGGTTTACAATAGTCGACTACCGATAGTTTTCCGATAGTCAATTAACAATAATTTTTCGATAGTCGACTATCGATAGTTCTTTTACTATCAATAGTCAGATTTCTGGCGACTATCGATACTATCGATAGTACAGGGGTGGAACTTATGAAATGTACTTGGGAGCGGCCACGGGAGCAGCTGAAACAGCTGTTTTGAAGCAGGTTGGGAGCAGCTAAAACTACATTCTGGAGCAGGCTAGGAGCAGCTCAGATCAGTTTTCATTGCACTTCAGCTTGTGTCTTATACAAGCACGGGAGCAATTTCAATTGTGCTTAGCAGCACAGATGAACATGAGTGGTTAGGGACCTAGGTAGATGGGATAACAGTGTACCAGATGCAAAAACTTGAAACTTTGTGAGCCTTAATGATAACCAAAAAGCAAGTACCCTATGTTTCTGAAGATAGTGTCCTTGATATTTTCCGAGTAGCTTTCAGCTGCTCAAAATGCAAACAAGCACTGCTTATTGCACAACCCACACGTGCTCGACATAGTAATTATATGTGCGAACCACGTGACATGCCTAAGCAGCGGCCGTGCAGTTATGCGGAGGAACAGGGCAACGAATTTCGAGTTTATCATATTGTGCAACTCAATATCGAAGCAGCAGACTACGATTAACGGAGTTATTGTATTCGAAACGATAGGCAGGAGCAAGGTTAAACTACGCCGAGCAGATCTACCGCTCGCGTGAGTTCTATCAAATCACAATTTATCTTGCAGGAATGCGGTTCCAACTTCTAACGACGAGGTAGTAAAAGGAATCTTTTGCTCATTTGTTTTCAACTGGCCGACGTCCGGATCCCGGGCCGCAGAGCCTCAGGCAATGTGACGCTTAACGACTCAACCTCACCTCGGCAGACTTGCTTAACCCTTTGCCTACCGCAAAAATTTTGAAAAAAAAATGATTTGAAAATATTGATTCTTTTAATGTGCCGCATAAATTTAATATGTAATACAAAGACCAAAAACAAATGCCGAAAAATTATTATACAAGAGATCTTTGAACACACTGCAAAAGAAAAGGGGACTAAAGTTCGGCCTCACTGCATTACCGCAGACAGTTCACATCACGTTGCACGCAAAGTGAACGCAAAACGTGGAGGGGCTGGAGGGGGACTTTCTACATTGATTCTAGTCCAATGCCGACACGCCGACACGATGTCCTCATCGTAATAGGAGTCATCTGAGCTAAAATCCAATAACTCAATTGCATCGCTCTTGCTGTTCGATGAAAGATTCATTTCCTCGTCTTCCGAATCTGAAGAGACACCACAATATCTTTGTTTTTGCCCCAATATTGAGGCAAGATCGTCACTACGAACGCAGCAACCAGAAGTTGACGCCGCCTTTTTTAAATCCCCTGTTGCCTGCGTTTGAACAATTTTCCGCCAAATTCAGAAATTTACCTGGTTTTTATTTTCCGTGAAGCGCCATCTATCCACGGCAAAGCTAACTAGAAACATGTGGACTAGCCCAGTTCGTCCATGGTAGTGTATTGGAGCCCAAATTAACGTGGAGGAGCCCAGCTCGTCTTCGGGGGGAGCGGTACAAACAGTGTGGACGAACCCAGGTCGTCCATGGTAGGGAAAGGGTTAACCACTTATGGTTGAAGAATAACAATCCAGTCACAGGTGGTGTAGCGCTTTGAATCCGACCCCCGGATTTTTTCGCGCACTTCCGACTCGGGATACACAGGGAGAATAAACAGAACGAAGGATTGCAAGGCCGACCAAGCTAAATGCGCTCATTGTTGCCAATCGAGTCGATAGAAACCGAAACCAAGACAAAATACAATTTTTTTGGCGCACGTTTTGCGATTTGGTGCATAATGGCGTGAGGTATTGGCTGTGGCGCAGTTTCCGCAACATGGCGCAGGATGGCACAGACAAATGCGTCTGGCGCAAAATGGCGCCAACGGTGCAGCCGTTCCACCCCTGATAGTACTATCGATAGTTTTGCACCACTAACTTCTGATCGTATCTCAATACACATACCGGGAGTAAACTGCCCTACACTTTTCTGCACCGGTGCAGGAGGTGCAAGTAAATCGAACGAGCCTACTATTCATAAAATAGGCAGACTGGACTAAAGCAAGAACTAAGTGGAATGTTCAACAAGTATCAAGGATGGGCAGACAGTTTGCAACTTCAAAACCTTTCAGAAATTATGCAGACGTAAATAACGTACACCCGAGACATGCAGATTCTTCGATCCCACCCATCAGATAATGTTCCCATCTGCTACATCTGCACATTCAATGAAACATTCCTGCTCAGATTTAATTTCAAATCTAGCAGATGATGCCATTGTAGCTCCCCCTCAACAGAAACAAAAACATAGGAGTGTAAGCTCCTATAGTAGGTTACAAGTCAAGAAGGTAGCGGCAAATGCCCCTCAAAGGGAATCATATATCCCTCCGCCACCTCCGCATCCAATAGCGTCCCATCGTTTCCGTGACGTCGCGGCCAACGCGCGAGGAGGGTCTTGCCTTTCTGTACATATTTGCTTTATCTTTCGACTTTGACTTAGCATTGTGGAAGCCACGAGAGGGAGATTAGAGTCTTCCCCTTCCGATGCAAACAAAGACAACTTACGGGGATTAGCGTCCCCCTCCGATTGATACAAAGGCTGCTTTCAGGGGCTCGGTTCCCTCTCTGATGAATACAAAGGTCGCTTTCTTAAAACGTGGGGGTCGGAGACAAGTTGCCACCACTCTGTGCCCATTATCTATCCATTGAAGCGGAACAAGGAGCGTTTCCAGTGAACTCTTCTTTCGATTGCGGAGGAGTTTGAAACCGGCGCACCACGCTTGTGGGAGGAGCTTCTCCTACCTTCTTAACTTGTAACCGACTATAGTGTCCCCAAGATGCACCTGCACCCCACCCCAACCCCACATGGGACCACCTTGAAAAGTGATTGGCTCAATCTTTTCATGCTTCTCGTCAATCTGGCGAAAACCACCATCAGAGTAAATGTAGTGGCCCACAATTAGACTCTTTTCAAAGCTGCATACTAAGCTAAAGGTAGGAGAACAAAAGAAAACAGAAAGAGCTTTCGAAAGACACCAGAAAGAAAACCTACCGTGTTGAAGTACTCGGCGCCCTGTGCTTCAAAGCTCCGTGCAATCTCTTTAGTAGTGACGACCACAGCGATGGGGTGGCCGTTGCCAATGGGCTTGCCCAATGCCACAATGTCCGGGCACACGTCTGCACAAACACGAGTAGGAAAAAGAAAACGGTCAGTTGTAAGGTCATGCCAGTACAAGCTGATCTTGCCGACCGACTCAACAAAGGAAGTGTTACTGTCGAGACCGGTTATAACGAAGTCAACGGGAATCAGAAATCACTTCGCTATATCCGCTATTTCGTTATTACCGACTTCGGTTAACGAAGTTCAAAAGGGAATGAAAAATCGTGATCGCTTCGCTGTAGCCGCTATTTCGTTATAACCGACTTCGTTATAACAGGACTCGACGGTACCAGATCGACTTTACGCAACCCCTTTTCTTATCAAAAGAGTGATGCCCATCAAAGGGGAAAGTCTTCACAACCGAAGAATGCATTTGCTCCATCGTTTTCAAAATCTTTAAGAGGTGCAAAACTCCCACCTAAGTTGAATAGCATCCCAGCTCTTGCACATCAAAAGGGAGGCAAGCAAGATAATCTCGTCTCTGTTGCTGCTCTGAAGGCTATGAACGACAGAGTGGATACTCTGTTGTTCATAGCTCACTGATACATTCTCGGTTTATAAGTTTTCCCAATCGTCACGTTCAATTCCTGTAGGGATATCCGTACATGAATGAATGAATAAATTAGGCATGGGCGAATAGAGGATTTTGGGTCCGAATCGAAGTCGAAGCGAATAGCGATTTTGGTCGAATAATTTCGAATTGAATAGTTCAAATAGTACAAGCAAAAAATGCCAAAAGGTATGTTTAAACTATAGTTTTATATTTGCCCTTATTTGGTATTAGATATACTGTAATTGTTAATTTCAAGTGTATTGAGTTCGGTAGCACGAAATGGTCGAATCGGTCGGAAGGTCGTAAATCCAAGCCAGAGTAAGTGAAACTCGTTTACATCAAACTCGCAAAAAAAGTCTACCAGTTCGATATAGCGGGTAATTCTATATAAAAGTTTTAATGAATTTGACTCTCAAAACTGCAGAAGGGTGGAAAGTTGGGCTAGTTGGTAGTTATTCATCTTGGTTTTAAAAGCGCACAAAAAGACGAGGACAGAGTAAGAAACACAAACGACGGACGAGCGCTCACTCGCAACTGATAGGTTTTATTGGAACCTCAGGAAACACAAAAAGCACCCCCCCCCAGATCGCTCATGCGCACCGCAGCTCCTTGTCAAACTACACATCTTAAAAACTGTAAAATCACGAGGTTTACGTGCTGACACGTGTCGTTGTCTTTAGAAACGCCAACTCGGCCTCAGTCAGTGCAAGGGAGGGTTGGCTTATGCATCCCTCTCCCCGAGAAGCTATCTGAAAGGCCTCCAAGATCTCTCTCGCCCTCTGTTCTTTGTAGGTGCCCAAAATATTTGTGTCACCGAACGCTGGAGAGCAGCCGCACCTGTCACAGTGGACAGCCAGGTGGCCCGACGGAGTCGCTCGAAGAGAGGCACGGTGCTCCCTAAGCCTTTCATTAACACAGCGACCAGTTTGGCCCACGTACACTTTGCCACAGGATAGAGGAATGCAATACACCACACAAACCCGACATCGAACAAAACAGTTCACATGTTTTTTTCCACAGGAAAATTCACCTCTCTTCTTCCCCTCCCCCGACTCTCGGACCCTCTTACACAATTGAAGTAATTTGTTGGGAGCCTTAAACACCACCTGTACGTCATACCGCCTCGCAACATTCTTAACATTGTGCGAAACACCGTGTAGGTACGGGAGCACCACCGGTCTCTTCGACCTTTCCCGTGGTGCCCGGTTGACAGGACCTTTCAAACCCTTAATCAGCCCCGCCTGGGGCTTTCCCGTGGTGCCCGGTCCTGTCAACCGGGCACCACGGGAAAGGTCGAAGAGACCGGTGGTGCTCCCGTACCTACACGGTGTTTCGCACAATGTTAAGAATGTTGCGAGGCGGTATGACGTACAGGTGGTGTTTAAGGCTCCCAACAAATTACTTCAATTGTGTAAGAGGGTCCGAGAGTCGGGGGAGGGGAAGAAGAGAGGTGAATTTTCCTGTGGAAAAAAACATGTGAACTGTTTTGTTCGATGTCGGGTTTGTGTGGTGTATTGCATTCCTCTATCCTGTGGCAAAGTGTACGTGGGCCAAACTGGTCGCTGTGTTAATGAAAGGCTTAGGGAGCACCGTGCCTCTCTTCGAGCGACTCCGTCGGGCCACCTGGCTGTCCACTGTGACAGGTGCGGCTGCTCTCCAGCGTTCGGTGACACAAATATTTTGGGCACCTACAAAGAACAGAGGGCGAGAGAGATCTTGGAGGCCTTTCAGATAGCTTCTCGGGGAGAGGGATGCATAAGCCAACCCTCCCTTGCACTGACTGAGGCCGAGTTGGCGTTTCTAAAGACAACGACACGTGTCAGCACGTAAACCTCGTGATTTTACAGTTTTTAAGATGTGTAGTTTGACAAGGAGCTGCGGTGCGCATGAGCGATCTGGGGGGGGGGTGGGGGGGGGGGTGCTTTTTGTGTTTCCTGAGGTTCCAATAAAACCTATCAGTTGCGAGTGAGCGCTCGTCCGTCGTTTGTGTTTCTTACTCTGTCCTCGTCTTTTTGCGCGCTTTTAAAACCAAGATGTTGACTCTCAAAATTTCACTTTCTGCTGAAATATTACACAATGAAGTAGTCTTGCATCTTCTGCCGCTTTTTCTTCATTTCATCCGCGATAACAATATTTTTCTACGCTATCGACGAACTCCAAAATGCTGAGGCCGCTGCCTTCTATATTCGCGAATTAGCACCAAACTATGCCGAGAGCAGTGAGCACGTCCAACGGAAGCACCTTCTCCCGCAGAGCGCTGTTTTGCTCTGTAAGTTGGCTTTCCCCTAAAACTGGCGGCTGCGTTGGGGGAAGCCAACTAGCAAAGCAAGTGTGCTTTTTTTTTTTTTTTTTTTTTTCTCTAGCGGTTGCCTCAATTTAGAAGAAAAAATAATATTCTCTTTTGCGGACGGAGCAGGGAGAGGGAGCTTGAAGCACCCTCTCCGCAAAAGATATATTTTCTTTTCTTCCAGACGATCAACGCGGCCGACCGGAAAAAAAAAAAAAAAAAAGCCAGCGTGCTCTGCAAGCTGGCTTTCCCCCAATGCGGCCGCGCGCGTTGGGAGAAAGCCAGCTTGCAGAGCAAAACGGCGCTCTTGGCAGTTCGATATATCGGTAGCGGCTGCTATGTTTGTTCGATGCAACCATAGTTTTTGCTATATATTATCACTGTAACATTACTGTGCACAAAAAGTGTTCAATATAAGGAATAATTCGATGTAAACGGGTTCGATATAGTCGAGTTTGACTGTATTTAGAAAGGTTGAATAATTCTATATTGTCGAATAATTCGATATTGTCGAATAATTCAATATTGTCGAATACTTAAATTTGATTCGAAGCGAATGCCGAATAGAACAGAATTCGATTGGCTATTCGTAATAACCGAATATTCGCCCATCCCTAGAATAAATCGTTATTTAGCAAGCATCGGGTGCAGATGTTAGGGCACCCGCCCGGTGGAGGGCATCTCCAACGGGCGGGTGCACAATCCGTACAGATTGCGCATTCATTGTGTTAGTCTTCCCGGTTTTTACATCCAGAGGCTGTCACCCGACGCGACCTGCATGACTCGTTGAGCCCTTCGGCGGTGACCCGTCTTGTTCCTTTCTTTCCACGAGGGGAGCACTTATGTTGTGCTCAGAAAGTGTTAAGAGCCCATGGGCACAGCTTTATGAAACTTAGCAGTTACTTCTATGCATGTGCTATGAGTGTACCTTGCAAATTTCATAGAGAGAGCTCTAAAAATAAAAGTTTAGGTTCAATTCCAGCTTCCCCCCTTAATGTGCCGCCGAGTCGCGAGAATGGCCCGGGCTGCAGAGCAGGTGAAAATGACCACAAATCAAGAGTGAAGATCATGAATCATGGCTGCTGAATCGCCGTATTATCCGGTCAGGAGCGCATCGTATTGAAGTGAGGAAACGAGCAGGCCTACAGATAAGAAAGGATGCGCATGCACACTGCACGGATCTCAGTAGCGGGCACCGCACCGTCAGGGAGCGCAGCGATGCTATTCGGTCGGCACTTCTGTGTTATCCAAACTTTTGCTCCGTGCTGTACAAAGGAGGTTTCACTGTACTCGATTTCTGTGCAGCCTAAAAATGTTACATTATAAAAATTGAAAGGGTGCTCAAAATTGCAGGTACAATGCTTTCCCCATTTGTGCCCAAAAAGTTGATCTCCAACTGAATCTTAAAACTTTTTCTGGGAGGCAGCCATTTTCAAAGCCAAAGTTCTTTCCAGGAACTCCTCATTTTCTTCAGGGTTCTTCTGCAGCAACATTTGGGTTTGGGCATGCCAGTACATTGTAAAAGTAATAGTATAAAAGCAGCGCAAAACACGGAGGGACGAGGAGAGGAAGGTGACACGTTCACAGTGCTGACTCTGAAATCTTGTAGAACTGAAGTAAAAGAAAACAATTGCGAAGTCAGTGCTGCGTATTGTCCCCCTTTCTTGCGCCGTTTACAAATGCTTATTTCTCGAGGGTGAGCCAAGGCATTAACGCAACAAAGACAACGTTGTCTGCCTATATGCAATAAAAAAGCAGTTGCCACGTCCAAAGAAAAAATTAAGCAAAGTGAATGAGTATCCGCAGTGAATGGAAGGGACTCCTCACCTTCACCTTGGAGCTGGAAACCCCACATGTGCTTGCCTATCCTGCCAAACCCAGTCTGGACTTCGTCGGCAATGCACACCCCTCCGGCTTCCCTCACATACCTGCAAGACATCGAGTAGCAAGTAGGGCCGTTGTCAAACAACATCCAGCAACGGGGAACAAACTTCATTTCGCGGAATGGGCTGCAACGCGTCTTGACACCGCAATCGCAAAGTTTGTTTGCCAGAAGCAAGTTCTGTGTTGTGCTCGTGCACCAATGATAGAGGACTACTGTGGGCAATAAAAGCAAGTTTTTACTCGGGCTATTGACCCAATGTTTCTGTCATTTGATCTTCGATTAATTCAATTGAACTAAGGTTCTGTCAAGGTCGAAGTAACGAGTTCAAAGCACTACGTTTATTTTGATCCCCTTTTCAAATAACAGAATTTTGTACGATAAAAGTAATTCCATCACTGCGGCCACGAGCGAGTGGCCATACGAAGCGAGCAAATATAATGAGCCATCTGGGCGGCATCAAACAACGAAGGGAAAATGTGCAGATTCTCCAAACAGAGCTTTCAGGTGACTCTAGGGTCGGCGACAGGTTTAGAATGCAGTTTAAGCTCTGCCCCCAGCACGTGCTCGTTCGTACCTTGAGTCCCGTTTTGGCTGCGCAGAATCACTAGACGCCAGAGTGCTATAAAAGGTATAAAGCTCGTACTGGAGGTCGAGCTTACGATACATCCTTAAAATGACACTGAAAAGAAAAAAGTCCTCAACAACCTGAAAGAATCATATATAAAAAAAATATCAGCAAAAATTTTTTTTTTTTTTTTGTAAAATTATTTACAGCGGTAGACTTGTATAGTTCGCGGCTTTTAAACGTGCATGCCAGAAGATGCCAAGGCAAGCCAAGGGCAGCGTTTTCGCCCTCTCCTTACTTCCCCTCCGTGTTGCGAAATCACGTGCGAGAGAAAAGTGGAAAGGCGGAGCACTGAGGCACGCTGAAGAGAGGTAAGGAGGGGAGAGGTAGCCAATGAGAACGCAGCCCTTGGTGTGTAAGTGTGGCGACGTTATGAACCCATTTTTGGCACGCACATTTGGAAGCTGTGAACTACAACAAGCCTAGTGCTGTAAATAAGTTTACAAAAAATGTAATTTTTTGCAGTAACTTTTTTTTTTTAGTAATACAGTCTGCGATTGATTTTTCGAACGCCGATTTTTCAGACACGTCCGATTATTTGGAAGTTTTCGCCAAACCGTCACTCACCCCAAAGAGATCATGTATAACATTGACAGAAATTTCGGACACCATAAAGCTTATTGCTCTATATTTCGGACATAATTTGCGCGATTGCCTCAGTGTACAGCAACGAAACAGCCGCCGCCATTTTGGTAGTTTTTATTTTGCCCTGTAGCCTCGATACCACGTCCTACACAATAAACAAGCTGGGTTGAGGCTATAGTCGGGTTTTCCGGTTCCACCATAGCCAACATGGCCACCGTCTGCCCATTCTTATGGTTCTTCCAGTTCTTCTCCTGGTCAGCGTTTTTCGAGTGCGACCGCGAGAAGAGCGGCCGTCCGCCGTTCTTGTGGTCTTTGAGCGCGAAGGTCTTTTGCCAATAGACTTAGTATTTAAGCGAGCTTGGTGGACTAAACGTTGTCTCCAAATAGGGTAGAGGAATTGCACAGCCCTGGACATTCTTCGCCAATCGGATGCATTGATGTCAACAAATACGTCGTCGTCTGCGGTCCGCTTTCGGACAGCGGGTGAAAGTGATTAGGCCTAAGAACAATCGCGTTGCTCTCCGTGCTGAGTGAGGTTCGTAGGGCGCTTTTTCTTCGGCAAAAGGCACGCCAAAAGCGTCCTTAAAAAGATTTGCAATGTATAGAGCATGATTACTGTGGCGTGCCCATGACCAGCCATGGGCGCGCCTCCATCAGTGGAGACATGCCACAGTACCCTGCCATGTCATATTGGCACCTAAAATGACATTCGTCCAAAGCGTGTAAACGCAAAAATTTTACCCCGCATAATGAATGCCCCCCGCCCAAATATGGGTCAATTTTTCTCAAAAAAAAGTGTGTTCGATATGTGAGTAAATATGGTACTCTATCGACCACACCGTAGAATACCGTGCATCCGCCCATTCCACACTAAGCGCCCATCCCCAAATTTGTAAGATCTGAGAAAACACACACGGTACATTTATGTGCAAAATTGATGACCGGACAAGCACCCATCCCCCATTTTTTCGCAAATATTTTTAAATTTTGAGTGGGCGCTTGCCCAGTATTTTAAGGTAGGTTGACTTAGTGCAGAGTAAATGTCAAGTAGGCCTACTTGTAGGCGTTCCTCAGGTAGTTGTCGGGCAGAGGCAGCTGGCCACCGCAGCTCACGAGCGATTCGCAGATGAAGGCAGCGATGCGGCGTCCATCCGAGTGGGCCTGGTTGATAATGTTGAGCACCTCCTGGGCATACTTGAGCCCCAGATCTTCACCCGGGTGGTCGGAGGCCCGGTACTTGCCCCGGTATGTGCACGGCAGGGGAGCCTGAAACAGGGAGATGACACTGAAATACCACCGTCGACCGTGTGGCAGGCAGCGGTTTCTTTGGGTCACTGACACTTGTATGGGGGCATATGACGTTCAAGTTTGTCGCTTGCGCACCTCGTGGGTTTGTTTGGCCGCCAAATGCGTCCATATGCGAGAAGGTAGGCGCGCTAGCATGGTTGATAACAGTGTCGACCTTTCTTCTCTGTTATGCAGACACAAAACACCTGCCATATATATATATATGGCGCTTTTGATCAGGTTCTTAGTAGATTGGGGTTTTATGGTGCAAAAACAACTAGGGCAATAATGCGCCAAACAATTAGCAAGTTCTTAGCAAAAACCTTTGTGCCAAAGCAGAAAATCAGTGTTGCTTACCGACGGGCAACATGCATGGGGAAAGAGCTATACGTACCACGTGCACGGACTTCTTTTTCTGCCAGCCCATGATGTGGTTGAACTTGTACGGGCTGATGGCCGTCGTGGATTGGAGGTGACCGTGGTAGGCACTGCACAAAAAACAATGGCAATCAACATCAAGCTAGTGCGCGACTAACGATAACCTGGATTTTGATCATGTCCATCTGCCGGAAAACTAATTATCTGCTACAAACTGCCAATTAAGGTCAGGTACAATTCTGCTCTCAATGTTCATCTGCACTGTACGAGGTTGACTGTCCAAAATGTTTTTCAAGAGGAGCTCTGGCGTCAATATGAACGATTTCAACCACACATTTTTTCTGAAGGAGTACACGAAAATGAGCCTAGACAGGCAAATAAATTTTCCGAAAACTTCTACGATTTTTAATCGTAAAAATACACTAAAACCGAAACTAACTTGCAACTTTACTAATCCGCCATCCTGTCATGATGTTAGATGTTGTATAAACACCAGCACACGGGCAGCTTGAGTCTCTTTCGCCCAGCGTCAAAAGCAGTCAGAATTCCACCACAATCATCCGGGGGAAAAAATGAACTATGATCCATTGAGCTTGTCCAAGTCGAGCAATGACCGTCAAACGTTTCAAGATTTTCAGCACGAGATTTTGGACGATTCGGCGTGTGCATCCGGTCCGCCGCCATTGCCTCTGAGGAAACCGCTCGTGGCGGCTGCATTCGCGATCCGCCGACATGTGGACTCCGATGCCGATTCAGAAGCAGAGTGGTACGGAAGGTTTTATTTGCTAGCACAGTTCTAACTGTTAGCCAGCACGATGCAAATGCTGGGAGCCAGCGTTAACGTCGGACTGCTCGGACCCATTTCCGTCGCAGACTTCGCACCCCGAGACCAACGAGATATCGCCTTGCCATGTTTGTTTGTGGTGCTATTGCACCCCACGGCACAAGGCCGAATCCCTTTACACTCTATCGCACGTCGTAAATAGCCCAAATCGGACACAATCCGTAAAACCATAAAGGCGCACGATCGTTTCAACGTGCAACACCACAGTGGAGGGAGCGTCTGCTCACGAATACAACATTTTGTCATGATTATCCCAGAGCCGCCGCTGCTCTTTGTTGCCAGTAGAGCGGAAGTGAGCGATTCGAAGGTGTATGTGCAAACTTCAAAATTCATTTTCCCGCAAGAAAATATATATTTTTATTAGATATTTGGTATACATAATCAGGGGCGGATATATAGCACATGGGGAAGATTTTGGCCGGAGCTTCTTCCCCTTTAAAGGGAAAACTCCACTCCATTTTTGTTTTTGAAAAAACAATGCTGCCCTCTTCAGTATCACCTAGGAAGACCACACGTCACATATTACGACAAAGTTCTGTCTAAATGTTTCTTAAACGGTCCGGCAAACTTTGCAACTCGACACCAACAGCGCAGTCAAGGCTACGGCATGGGCGTAGCCAACATTGAGCGAAATGTCATCACCATTGCCCCCTTTTGCTTGTTTTTACTTCTCCGAGCAAGCGTAACGGGCAACATAAGCATTGTTTCCTCAAGGCGCACCTGCGCAGCAAGCTTCTTGCTGCGCAGGTGGTAACGGTTTGACCCTGCCGTGGTCCCACCGTTACCATCGTCTCCCGCATCACAACCACCGCCGTCGTCTAACCGCTTGTAATTATTGTCTCTCGGAGTTTCCTTCACACTACGGTCACTTCATGCGCAGACTTATGCCACAGTTGTGCAAACGTCGTCGAATGTCGTAGACACGAAACGTGGTGAAGAGTGCGGTGCAGACGACACTTGCGCCTGGTACACGCCCGCCCATCATGGCGTAGAGGATCACACATCTTGTACCCCATGACAGCCATGTTCTTGGCGGCCCGAGGCCAATCTTGCCAGACGGAGCCAAAGTTTTGGTCTCGATTTCTGCTCGTGTTTAAAATTATTTAAAGATATATATTCCATTTTTCGCGAAGCAAATGACGTAGTGTCTTTTACTACGGCTTTTTAATGCGAAATCACTTATTATCCCGAAATCTTCAGAATTGAGTGGAGTTGCCCTTTAAGGTATGCATGGGACAACTAGTAATTCGTGGAACATTTAGGATGTACTACGACTAGAGTTCTGCGTTTTTAGGATAAATCCGAAAAACACCCACAGGTCATATTTTTGCTAATTCCAATTTATCCGGCATACTCCAAATTTGAAGTCACAATAATTCAGATTGATGTGATGTATAGGTACACTAAATTTTGAAATCGCAATGTTTAAAAGAACACAAGAAATTTTTTTCTTTTTTGCTGTACTGAGCATGCGCTTCAACTTTCGACTTGAATCCCGTATGACTGTTGAAGTGGTACTTGCGCATAGCTCTGAGATTGCGCGAAAAGGCAGACAAATCAAGACGCCAGACAAATCACGACGCTTTGATACAAATCCAAGAACAAAAGGAAACCTCCCCAGAGCGTACAGTGGCGTTCGGCCACTGTACGCTCTGTACAGTGGCCGAACGCCACTGTCAGGTTCCGTGGTCGCCGAGCCCGCTCAATCCCCATTCCTCGTGCTTACCACGGAACCTGACATATCGTTAATCTTTTCTCAATGCCTTGCCGCAACATAAATGCATCCAGACAGTGCGGCCGACCACGATCGAGGTCGACAGCCATTTTGCCATGCGGTGATACGGATGAGTGGAGAGCAAATATCGGGGATGCGTGTGCCGCTACATGCTCAGGCGGTGGCTAGCGCCACCTAGCGAAATATATTCATAGAAACGTGGCATTACAGTCGGCGCGCCTCAAAAACAAGGGGGTGCGGCGCATATACGAATAATTTCTGTAATTTTTTTTTTGCAATACTTTGTCCTAAATACGGGGGTGTGGCCCTTGCATGAGTGCGGCCCTTACACGCGATTATACGGTATACATGTTTGCGTGTGTGGGTCCCAAAGAATACAAGCATAGTCCAGGATTGGGAGGACGTACCGTATTTACTCGCGTAATCCTCGCACTCGCGTAATCCTCGCACCCCTAATATGAGCCACCAAAAATTGAATTTTCCTTTTTCTCGCGTAATCCTCACACCCCCAAAACTGCAGACGCGAAAGTCGCCTGCTCGCGAAACCCGCATAATGCACGCACTCTCCACCAGCCGCATTTTCCGGCGCCATGGGCAGCCTAGCGCCATCTCTCAGACACTAGTCACACAGTCGTTGAGCCCGTTTCGCGTGCGCGCAACTAGATGGCGTTCGCGCAGCCCACGGTCGTCGAGAAATCGGGAGGTGACGACGAGGGGCAACGACCAGCGATGCTAGGACTGACCGCTCATTCACTCTGGAAGCGGATCCGCGTTCGCAAAGCGGTTGCAAACGCGGTCGACGCGTTTGTATAAAGATTCAGTACAATTGCACGCGCACTTGATGTCATCGAATGCGCGTGCAATTGTACTGGATCTCTACAACCGCGTTCACAACCGCTTTGCGATTGCGGATCCGCTTCCCTTCCAGTGTGAATGAGCGGTTATTCGGACTGAGGTCGTTATCAGCGACATAAGTAAGTCTTAACTCGGACTGTGTTTGTAAATAAATCTTGCTTTGTGTTGAACCTGTGGTTTGATTGTTAAGGTAAGTCCTGTATTGGTAGTTCTCAAACCTTGTAGGCAGCTGCCGGCGCGAAAACCCAAATTTAAAACCGCCTCGATTTTTTTTTTTTTTTTTTTTAAATAATTATAGAGCTTTACGTTTTCGTGGAAATTTTTCCCGGCGTAATTCTCGCACCCCCCAAATTTCCATCGATTTTCTGGCAAAAAAAAGTGTGAGGATTATGCAAGTAAATACGGTAATATAAGAAGAGGGTTTCTTTCAAATGAGCCGACACTTTTCTAAAATTGCGACGCAAAAAATTAAGCATGCCGCTGGCCTTAGAACATAATAACTTCACATGATTATTCCATCTTAAATCAGCAGTTAGGCGTACCCCGAGATAAACTGCCTCAGTGCTAAGTTGCAAAGGAAGATTGTTTAGTTTAAAAACAGCAGAGACAATTTGACGTTTTCTAGTGAATCGAACGTGGACACATTTGGATACATTAAGGAACATTTTCCACTTGTCACACCACTCTGTGATCTTATTTAAATCACCCTGTAGGGCCTGGACGTTGTTGTCATCGGTCACTTCTCTGTATAAAACGTAATCGTCAGCATACAACCTTATATTCAATGAAATTCCGTGCGTGATATCATTAATGAAAATTAGAAAAAGAAAGATTTCAACCAAACATTTTTTCTGAAGGAGTACACGAAAATGAGCCTAGAGCAGCAAATAAATTTTTCAAAAACTTCTACGATTTTTAATCGTAAAAATACACTAAAACCGAAACTAACTTACAACTTTACTAATCCGCCATCCTGTCACGATGTTAGATGTTGTATAAACACCAGCACACGGGCAGCTTGAGTCTCTTTCGCCCAGCGTCAAAAGCAGTCAGAAGGCCACCACAATCGTCCGGGGGAACAAAATTAACTATGATCCATTGAGCTTGTCCAAGTCGAGCAATGACCGTCAAACGTGTCAAGATTTTCAGCAGGAGATTTTCGACGATTCGGTGTTTCCATTCGGTCCGCCGCCAATGCCTCTGAGAAAACAGCTCGTGGCGGCTGCATTCGCGATCCGCCGACATGTGGACTCCGATGCCGATTCAGAAGCAGAGTGGTACGGAAGGTTTTATTTGCTAGCACAGTTCTAACTGTTAGCCAGCACGATGCAAATGCTGGGAGCCAGCGTTAACGTCTGACTGCTCGGACCCATTTCCATCGCAGACTTCGCACCCTGAGACCAACGAGATATCGCCTTGCCGTGTTTGTTTGTGGTGCTATTGCACCCCACGGCACAAGGCCGAATCCCTTTACACCCTATCGCACGTCGTAAATAGCCCAAATCGAACACAATCCGTAAAACCATAAAGGCGCACGATCGTTTCAACGTGCAACACCACAGAGGAGGGAGCGTCTGCTCTCGAATACAACATTTTGTTACGATGATCCCAGAGCCGCCGCTGCTCTTTGTTGCCAGTAGAGCGGAAGTGAGCGATTCGAAGGTGTATGTGCAAACTTCAAAATTCATTTTCCCGCAAGAAAATATATATTTTTATTAGATATTTGGTATACATATTCAGGGGCGGATATATAGCACATGGGGAAAATTTTGGCCGGAGCTTCTTCCCCTTTAAAGGGAAACTCCACTCCATTTTTGTTTTTGAAAAAACAATGCTGCCCTCTTCAGTATCACCTAGGAAGACCACACGTCACATATTACGACACAGTTCTGTCTAAATGTTTCTTAAATGGTCCGGCAAACTTTGCAACTCGACACCAACAGCGCAGTCAAGGCTACGGCATGGGTGTAGCCAACATTGAGCGAAATGTCATCACCATTGCCCCCTTTTGCTTGTTTTTACTTCTCCGAGCAAGCGTAACGGGCAACGTAAGCATTGTTTCCTCAAGGCGCACCTGCGCAGCAAGCTTCTTGCTGCGCAGGTGGTAACGGTTTCACCCTGCCGTGGTCCCACCATTACCATCGTCTCCCGCGTCACAACCGCCGCCGTCGTCTAACCGCTTGTAATTATTGTCTCTCGGAGTTTCCTTCACACTACGGTCACTTCGTGCGCAGACTTATGCCACAGTTGTGCAAACGTCGTTGAATGTCGTAGACACGAAACGTGGTGAAGAGTGCGGTGCAGACGACACTTGCGCCTGGTACAAGCCCGCCCATCATGGCGTAGAGGATCACACATCTTGTACCCCATGACAGCCATGTTCTTGGCGGCCCGAGGCCAATCTTGCCAGACGGAGCCAAAGTTTTGGTCTCGATTTCTGCTCGTGTTTAAAATTATTTAAAGATATATATTCCATTTTTCGCGAAGCAAATGACGTAGTGTCTTTTACTACGGCTTTTTAATGCGAAATCACTTATTATCCCGAAATCTTCAGAATTGAGTGGAGTTGCCCTTTAAGGTATGCATGGGACAACTAGTAATTCGTGGAACATTTAGGATGTACTACGACTAGAGTTCTGCTTTTTTAGGATAAATCCGAAAAACACCCACAGGTCATATTTTTGCTAATTCCAATTTATCCGGCATACTCCAAATTTTGAAGTCACAATAATTCAGATTGATGTGATGTATAGGTACACTAAATTTTGAAATCGCAATGTTTAAAAGAACACAAGAAATAAAACTAATCTACTAATAGGTTTGGTAGAGGGTCAGTCAGTGATCCTGAGTAGAGGCCACTCCATTTTTCTAGGGAGTTAGTAAGGCCTATGGCAAGGGTGCCAACGCCGAATCCAGCTGGAGAAATGTCATTTGACACAAGCGAGTTCCTAAGAACTTAGTGCACTTTTATCTCTAGATATCTTTTTTTTATTTTTGAAGAATTTGAACAACACAACTCTGAATGTACGGCAAAAAATAAACCTCCAAAAATTGCCCTCCGAATTTCACGAAAAATAAACTCCCGACAAGACAGAACCCTAATTATGACCCAGGAATGTGCCTAATAGTAGCAAATTTTTGTCTGCACATGTATATGTATACATCTATATATTCACTATATATACACATGTCACACCCAACAGTGCATCTGATGGCTAAACATGATGAAAAACAGCCTCAGATAAACAGGGACGAAGAACGGGTAAAGAATACGACAGGACAACGGCTGTTGTCCTGTCGTGGTCCTGTTTATCGGAGCAGCCGTTGTCCTGTCGTATTCTTTACCCATTCTTCGCCTCCGTTTATCTGAGGCTGTTTTTCATCGTGTTTAACTGTTACCAACTGGCCCAAATCACCACCCTACGTCTGTTGGCTACGTGAGATATATAACAAACACGCACATATAGGCTATGCTCACTAGAGGCCATGCAAACATACTGAAAGGCATCTTGGATTAGAGTAGTAGCTTACTGTGCATGTGTGCACTAGTGGACATGCCACACAATTGAATTTAACAATGTAGGCTCAGCTTACAAGCTGCTTGACATCAGTGCAACACATTTTTTGAAGACTGCTACAAACCGTTCAGGAGTAAAATATTGAGGTAAGCAGCTTAAATGAAAAACAGGAATGACAACCCAAGGTTGCTCATTCGGCCCCCTTGCGAGAGAGAATAACCTCAAACCCCTGGAATGTGTTCTGCAAGGTAGGTCATAAACAAACCCACCTGTCCAAACATATGATGTCTTTGTTCTTTGTGTAGCACCTTGCAAGTCGCATGGCCAGGTCATTGGCCTCAGATCTGCGTCACGAAAGCAAGCACAAACAGAGCATGAGAAAAAAATGTATGTGCATATAAAATTAGTACAAGTACTAGGCGGCATTCAGAACGACATGGAATCGGAGCTACAAACATAGGCACAATCGCTGCACATGCAGCTGCACTGTGGCAACTACTTGCTAAACCAGAAATAGGCGTTGACTGGCTTGTGTTGGTACGGTTAAAAAGCATTCTTCTGGTCCCAGCCTGCAAGGTCACGTGCCTATCCTAGTACAGTGATAGAAATGGCATTTGACCTTTTGCAGCAGGTTTTGTAGCAGGCAAAATATTGGTTTGAAGCAGCCACTGTGACAATTTTGGAGCAGATGCCAACGTCCGTTAACGCAACAGTTGAACATGAAAAAGTGATTGCAGTGCTAAATGATTTCATATTTGATAATATTGAGGGCTCATCTTTTATACTGGAGCACATTACTTATTACCTTATTGTAATGAGAGTAGATTGGACACAAAAGGAGCACAGAGCCTTCTTTTTAGAAATAGGACTCTGGTCAGAGTGGGCTCCATTTACAATGGGTACTAGAAAATTGTTGAAAAATGAATCGTAGCGCAACTCATAGTTTGGGTAAAGCCTTTCTCATCTTACACTTTTACACCCGGTAGTTCATTCTGTAAACATAATTGCTGTAAAAGGCCAGCAAAAATCAGCATATCCACTAACACGTCTATCAATAAAAACGCGTACCACAAGTTTTATGAACCTACCACACTCGTGACTCTAATATTATAAACTGTAACAACCACCAGCCACAAATATTATGAAAGCTTACGCTTGTGCTTAAAGGCCCGTTCACACTCTTGCGACCGAGTACGACTGAGAGAGACGAGATCTCTTAAAACTTCTTAAATTTTTTTAGAACAAGGGAGCTCACTGGCATTGTGGCGCCATCTATGCGGTGACCCTGGAACTGCATTTCACAAGAGTGAAGGTTTTGCAGGATTTCCGAGGTCAAATGTGCGTAATACCCATAGAAAGGCTCGTTTATAAGATTGACGAAAGTTTTTCGAGCCAAGAAAGAAAGGATAATGCGCGAGAGAAATAAAAAAATATGCCGGACCGCCGAGTTTACACTGCTACCCAATAGATGGCGCCAGTGTGTCCGCTGGTTTAAGAAGTTTTAAGGAACCCAGGTTTAAGAGGTCGCAAGAGTGTGAACGGGCCTTTAAGGGATGCTGAACTGAAATTTGGATTTCGCAAAATAAGGCAGCAGAAGCGTTGAAAGGGAAGCTACAAACTCCAAAACATCACTCGTACATCAAAATCCTAAACTTTTTAATATTGGAGAAAACTTAAAACCAAGATCAAAGAAGGTAGACCTGTAATAGTACTGAGCATAATTTCCGAGCCTATGTGCTAACCCAGGCGCTCCCCCGTGTCAGCTACTGCTCCTAGCACCCCGGTGCAAAGCAGTGAAGCTCGATGCACGCACGCTAGTGAGAGGCGGTGAGAGGCAGCACCAAGGCATGCGGCAGACATGAATCATGTCTGCCGCATGCCTTGGGCATGCTTTATTATCATGTCACATGATAATAAAGCGATTTCATCGGAAGTATAAGACTCTGGTTCTGTCTTATCACGGTAGCCGTTCATCCTAGTATTATGGGATGTTTTCTTGCGACTTTTAGCTTCTGGCATAGCCTAATTCTTAGGGAAATTTCAATTTAGACGATATCGGCGATCAACTTGCCAGCGCGGTGGTTGAGCGATTTGTATGCTTCATTTCATCTCAATTCAAAGCACAGCCGATGCTACGAGCCAATGGGACACACCAGTACACATGTTCTTTCATCAACTAAATTAAGTGCAGTGAATGTCCCTTGACTTGTGCTTAAGATATGTGTTTGTGGTTGTATGTGTTTGAGCCTTCGACTGTGTTCTGACCTAAATTAAACAAACTATACGGTGAGTAGAGACGCTGTGAAATACATATTTGTACCATTTTTCTTTCCTCCTACTTCTCTGAACATTAGGTTCAACCAAAAATAAAATAATTTTATTTTTTGCTTTCTCCAAGTCTTTTTTTGCGCAGGTGTGGCAAAACTCTTAGCAAAAGTAGCACTTTGGCGCAAGATGTAGCAGACTTTCGTTGATGGCGCGATTTGGCACAGCACTTCCATCACTACTAGTCAATGCTGCAGTTTATGGGAATCACAGAGCTAAGCCCTTTTACGAAACTCCAGTTTCAGCCGAAAAAATAACCAAGCCTCAGATGCCTCAAATAGTTTCAAATGGAACCAGATTAGATGGGCGACCATTTCAACCTCCGTAACAAGGAACCCAACAAACTGCACGTAATCCTTGAAATTCCTGCCATATATTTGCGTTGACTTTCAGGTTAACCCTATAAAGGACGTAAGAGTACCTCACGTGTTTCGCCCCATCACTACATTCGGCTGCAGATTCAGAGAATGATTTTTGAAGGAATCTGCCAAAAGAGACTATAATGCAGTTCCCAATACTTTTGCAAAGAAAAAAGATTTCAGCAGCTAGGTGTATGTCAACTTAAAACCCATCAGTCTTTGACTACCTCAGGGTTGGGGAACGTAGGCCACTGTGCTGCTAAAGGCTGAATAAAACTCTCCAAGTTCTAGGTACAAAAAAGAAAATGGAAGCTTTTCCTACAATAACTAGGTTGTAATTTGTAAAAAACAAACAAAAAATGGTGCCAAAGCAAGATCCCACTAAAATACCACCGAAGTGCCCACTTCGTTCGACTACTATTAACGTGTTCCAAACTTGTGAATTCTGCAAATTATGCATCAAGAGCTCCGATTTGACCGGGCAAGCGCCCATGTCTAGATTAATCCCGTTTTTAGCGAGTGTAGGGTGGGCACTTCTCCAGTATTTCACGGTAACGGAAGACACTAATAGAATAAGCAAAGACAGGATTTCCCAGAGAGCTCGAGAGAGAGCTTGACAAGCTTTGCCAACAGGTCTGTAGGCTTTTATGTGGTCATAATTAGAGTTGTAGAATACGCAACACTTTAGAGGAAGGACTGTTTGGCTATACTGGTGCATAGAATCAATGCTGCCAGTTGACCCAGGTTTTGCTGGCATGCCCGACGGAAAATGCATCAAGTGCTTTCCATCCATGTTGGAACCAAACCTTGGCAAAAGGTGCCCTTGGGGCTCCCAGCACCCCAGTGGCAACATTCGAGAGCCATTGGCACGTAAACAAATGTCACGAGACCCGACAAACGACCGTCTTGGCAGGACGGCATTGGACAATGGGGGAGGGGAAATGGTGGGGTGGGGGGGGAAGAGTGCAGACACGTTGTGCGCAGCTTTCTAGAGACTCGATAGTCCATTGCAGATGAAGAGGGAGAATCCCCTCCCACACAGCTTTCTGTTCAGTTTAGCAGGGCCCAACCTCCTGCCCACTCCCCTCCAGCATTTGCTCCGCTAAAGTGTAGAGAGTGGAAGGCTTTGTGGGAGGCACTTATCCTGCTCTTCTTACCCCAAAATGGACTCTAGTCACAACGAAGGTTAGCAACTCCTCCTCACCCAGAGTTGACAAAATAGCAGACCGACAGCTTGTTGGGGAAGTAGTTGGTGAGCCGCTGGGCGTACAGCACCAGGTTGTCGTGCAGGTAACGGCTGTTGGTGCTCAGCTGAGACATCTGCTCGGCTCCGGCCTTCACCACGTGGGGATGGCAATGACCCACTGAGCAGAGAGGTGCCATGTTGCGCTCGTTGGACGTCACTAAGGCCGCTACGCGAGTGACAGCTGCACATGCTTAGAGCTTCCAAGTGCAACACAACCCATAAAAACGGCTTCATTGTAATGAACTACTCGTTTAACGTAGGCCACCGTGCTGTCTAAAAACAAGCACTCCTTTGCCACGTCAGCACACCGGGTATGGGTGCCGTGCATGTGCCAGGAACGAGCATTGCAAAAGAATACAACTAGAGAGTGGTTTGCATAAAATCGACATTATAAACTTATGAACACCAGATAGTACGCACTTATAAATACCAGATATATAAAAATATGAATATCCCGAGAAGCCCCACCCCAAAAGATAGCCGACCTTGGTATCCGGCACGATTTTCTATATGTGCAAAAGCACCGAAAGATAGCCCACACCTAGAAATCGCGCACGCCGATGGACCTCGGCAGAAATGGGGTAAGCTATGGCAGGAGATGAGCAGGCGGTGGGGACGTGAAACGGTCATCTCTTATTCAGCAGCCCCCGCCAATGATAACAAGTTTGAAAGCCCACAGGATTTACAAAAGGAGACCAGTCCACTCAGGGAAGAAAGGCAGCGAAAGTTTCGCACAGAACTATTCGGCAGGCTCACAAAAAGAAAATATGTCTACACGCCTCAAACAATGGTTGGCCTATGTTTTACGAGGAGGCTGACAATCGGCCCAGAAGCCCACGACAAAGTTGGGGCCCAATCATTCCAGCACTCTACGGCAGTCATGGGCGCGTTACTGCTAAAATGTAACGTTGCAGTTACAGTTACTCAGGGAAAAAAAAGTAACCCTTCTACAGTTAGTTACGAAATTGAAAGAGTAACCTGCTACAGTTACTTCACTAAAGTAACGCCGTTACTTTGTCGTTACTTTACAAAAATATATTAGAAAACATTAAAAAGGAACCTTTCTTAATATCCCTTTAAACTAGCATAGATTTTTCATAAGACATTGTGTCGTTCACAGTAGTGAATATGATGTTTTGAGAAACCAAGATTTTCCCAATAATCAATGTAAACATGTTTGGTTTTTCCTATTTCAATTTTTATGCATGAATAGCTCCCTGAACAAGATCAACAAGATCATAATTTAAGACAGTATTGGGGTAAATCCACTACATGATAAAATATCTATAATTTCTTATTTGGCAAAATTACAGCAGACTTTAAGCTAGCAGATACCTGCCGATGATCCACGAGGAATGTTAATATAAGTGAGACCACCATAACATATACACGAATACAACAGCATGCGTCTAGATCTACGGTACACCCAGTCATGGTGCGAGTTTACAATCGGTATAATTCTAATTCCGGATTTATTTGGTGAGGCGAAATAGGATGGAAGTAATAAAAAGCTTGCGATCAGCTTTGTAATGTTTGTCATACCACTCTAATCCACTCGTCGGTCGAATAGTTTTCTACTGCGTGCCCACAATCTTTCATAAAACACAGCTTCTCTTGAAAACATGAAGAGCAATGTTGCAGCAACATTCCTCCGTCAAATGCGCTGAACACGGGAGCAGTGCAAAAGAGGCACCAATCGAGATACAAACGACCAGTGTGCGTGGAATTCCAAACGGCTGTTGCAATCTTTTTCTCCGCCACTTCCTAACCACATCGGACACGTTTGCACTCCTCCATCTCACCACCCCAACTAGAAGAGGCCACCCGGAGAGCCCACAATGAGAACATCTATAAATCAACCGAAGTGCCCCTGGCCCCAGCTAAGGGCAGTCTTTCAATTTTAAGAAAACACACAAACAAACAGAATGACACAGACGTTTCGAGCAAATACTCTTGTCACGTGATGGGCCCCGAGAAACAGAGCAATGGGGGACAAGTGGGTGACGGGAGGCAAGGCCGGTAATTGGGATGCAAAAAAAAGGGAAGGGAGAGCAAATGGGCCTAAAGGCGAGACCATGCAAGAGTCCATCTGGGAGTTGGACCTGCATTCCCTATTCTTGTAGTAGGCTACAAGGCTCAGCCAGCAAAAAAATTAAGTTTCCGGCAACCTGGAGTCACGCAACACATTAAAGGCAGGAGACTGTTACAGATGTCCGATATCCTCGGCATCTAATCGAAGGGTAAAGTGAGTGAAGCTCATGTTTCAGCCCCCTTGAACAATGTCCTCGAGATACATGTTTTTGCAAAACTCCACTCAGAGTGGGTGAATACTAACGATTCATGATCGACAAAGCGTGGTTTCACGTTCAACGGCGATGGCCATCTATTTCTGCCGGTACACATGAAAGGCTGGGTAATCAAGTGTCAATGAAGCGACTACTACCACGTATTGTTCGAGCCTGGTTGTAGATGAGGAGGAAAGAACGTCCGGAGTACCCACCATGTGCGACATTGTTGATGCAGTCCAGGTACTCGTTGCCACACTCGTCGTACATGTACTGTCCTTGACCGCGGACTATCTTCAGGGGCCCGTTGGACTTGAAGAACACTGTGCACGACTTCCTGCGGAAACGAACCCACAGGAAGGTGCGCGGTCAGTCTCTGCACTTCGCTCTTCGAGACTCTCATCACAAAAGGTCACTGCCTGTTGCGAGACAGCTCCACAGTTTCGGTTGAAAGCTCGAGCGAGAGACATTAAGGCGGTCAAGCGGCAGTCGGAGAAACTCGCGTTCCGAGAGCTGTTTCGCAACCGACAGGGACCAGAACTCGCTTGCGGCCATACGAGAGGGGAAGGGCAATGTCTGGAAGAAAACTAAGGAGGAAACAAAAAAATGTTGCTGGAAAAACAAGCACGAAAAAGGGGGGAGGGGGGGAGGCGGGAGGAAAAAAAGCTCCGCAGACTCGTCGGCAACGCTTGGCCGACCTGGCTGCAAAAGCTAAAAGGGAGGGGCTGGACAGAAACACCACGCACAGCTCTCCCACGCACACAACCAGACACATGTCCCATACGCTCTCAGTTCATTCGTACACACACACTCACACGCTCGAAAATGAAAAAGGAAGAGAAAAGATCAAAGTTGTTTACCTTCCCCTCTTATGCCGTGAAACAAGCGTTTACCACCGGACGATGCGGTGTGAACCACCCGCACTGTGGAAGAAAGGCGGACACGTGCCAGCCACTTGGAGGCAAGGCCGATGCCGCTCTAACAGCAACAACCTAAGACTGTTCGTCCGTCTGCCGACGGGTCCAGTGCCACGGGAGGCATACCCAGTCTCTCGTTCTGCCTCATTCGAGGCACGGCGTCAGTTTCTCTCGGCGCACCCGCGCTAAGAGAGTCTGCGCCTCTCGTAGAGAAACACTGCAAACGGCCTGGGAAAAGGCGATGCCCTCCCGAGGAGCTGCTCTTGAGGTCTTGGTGGGGGGAGGTGGAGGTTGCACGCAGAAAGGAGGCAGCGTTGGCGGTGGTTAGGGCTCGGTTGCCTAAAAGGAAACTAAAAGAGGTGAGATGGATTAGTGGATTGCGGGGGAAAAAATGGCAGAGTGGAGCTCGCACTTTTTACACGCACACACACGCACACAGAACAAGAAGGCACCGGGCTTTGTTCACAGAGACCCTCAGGTCTGAAAAGACAAGAGCCAGTTGTCTAGGAGTCCGTCACGAAAGGAACCGGGTTCAGCTGGAAACGTCTTGGTCTCCAAAATGTCGGTGCAAAAACAGACTAGGGAAAGGAATGTTGCAAAACGGTCGGTCGTATCGAACCTTCAAAAAAGCAGCTTTGCTCGACGTCGCAAATGTGTTCCCGCGACTGTTCTTACGGCCGAGAACCGGAGCTCGCAGCTGCACATTATGAATCATTAGCCACAACGAAGGGACTAACACAAAGCATGCAAGGAAGTACTACACGGGTCTCCTGACGTGCTGGCGGACTCCAGTGATTGTTCCATCTATGTATGGCTTTTGTCGAAGTCACTCGTGGCCGCTGGTGAAAGAAGCTACAACAGGTTTTGCAACGAATTGGTTCGTTTGTGGGCCTTGCGTCCTCCGCGTCATGCAGCTAGAAAAGGCCAATAAGAAAACGGGGAAGGATTCGATGACCTGATGCATCTAGTCGGTGAGCAAAGGACCCCAGCGGATGACCTGCATATTTTGTTTTTCTGGAATAAGAGATAGGTTTAATGCCAGATCTATTGATGTCCAACCTCCACTGATGGCAAAAAGAGTACGCACTGATTGGCAAATTTCTATTTATTTCGAGAATTCGGCAATTTACATGCAATAGCACTGATGCAAAAAACTTTTTTTTTTTTTCTTATCTACGATTGCGCCTTTCGCTACAACGAAAACCGAAAATTTTATTTTAGTCCACACTGTTTACAGCAAAAGTGTCAATACGAGCAAGATGTTGATAGACTGCTGAGAGCTGCTCAATAAGCGTGTCACATGTGAAGATACGTCAGGTCAAATCGGAAGACGAGAAACCTAACGGAGCCAGCGCTTGACGGTTTTACTGGACTGACTAAGATGTAAAAATTGAGCTTCTCAAGACAAACGACAAAGCATATTTGTCAACAAATTCCGCTGAAATCGCCGAACAGTACATAATCTGTTCTGACACCAGAGGAGGCGTGATGGAAACTTTTTCACAGCCAAGGTCGACCGTCGAGATGGATCGCTGATTACGCGCGCTAGAGCGAACTACGAACAATCACTGCGCCGAGTTCGGAAGTAGCAGGGTGCCAACTTTTTCCACCATGGTTCCATGCAGAGAAAAAAAAAAACGAACGGCTAGAAAAACAAGGAACAGAAATAGCACGAGCATTGCAGAGAGAACTTACCCGATGTAAATGTCGCGGAGCCTAAGAGTTTCCTCTTTGCTAATTTTCTCGATAGCGGCTGTACCGGCCTCCATCGCAACTTGCACTGGTTCGAAAATTACGCACTAGTGTACTTGCTTCGCTTCCAGTAAGCTTCCTAGCAGCAGCCTAAATCCGCCAAGTCTTCACGGGATCGGTCACGACTCCGAACTCCATAAAAACATTGTAGATCAGCTTATAATGGAGGGTCCGTGGCTCGCTAGGACGCTCGCGAGTGGTCCGTCCTCGCCACTTTCCCGCCGGGCGCCCAATCAAGGCCCTCTATTCCCGTGACGTACTGTTGCTATGGTATCTGGAGGTGAGCGAGCGAGCGCAGCGAGCGTTCCGCGACGGAGAGCAAATTACGGGGCGACGATAAAAAAAAAAAAAAAAAAAAAAAGATCGCCTTGCGTTTGTGGTGCCGCCGGGTGAAAACTAGCCGCGTTGAACCAAATAAAAATGCCCACAAAGTCTCGATCTGCGACAAGCGGGACGTCCTCCCATCAACAACCGCCTCGATCCGGCTCGAACCGCTTTTCGCGGCGTACCGCGCGCGTAGTACTCCTACGGGTTCGGGCGATTCAGCTGATGTAGTTGCGCTGCACGCGCGGAGCACGTGGAACTGTCGTGTCACGTCGTGGGTGTGGCGGCCTCGCTTGTCTCTAGTTGGGGGCACGGTGATGTTTCCTTCCGCGGTTGGGGGTGTGTGCGTGGTAGGCTGGCAAGGAGAAAAGGTCGTTCCTAATCTCGGTTCTATTTGCTCTGAAAGTGATTTTGTTGGGAGGCTTTCCGGCTTTCCTTCACTGGTGTAGGTGAAGATAACATAACGGAAAAGGGCCTTGGTTCGCACAATCGATGGATGACTCACGCCTGGCCGAGGGTTGGCGAGAATGGAAGAGGGGGAAGCGGGTCGGTGTCGAAACGCAGCAAAAGTCGTTGACCAACGACACATGTGCAACGCCGTGCCTTATTTACACCCGAAATGTTTTATGCCATTCATTCTGCATGTTCCAAAAGTAAACAAAAAAAAGCATAATTTTGTATTTTCAGAACTTCTTGAAAACTACTTAGTAGTAAGTAAGATGCTCCAATGAAGTCCGTTGACCTAGATCTTGCTTCCCGAACTGAGGGGAGAAAAAAAAATTGAGAAGGTTTAATGTTTTATATCACTTAAATTCAAACCTTTGCCGGGGAGAAAAAAAAAAATATATATATATATATATATATATATATATATATATATATATATATATATATATATATATATATATATATGGGCGGCGGAGGAAAGCTCACCTGAGATAAGCTCACCGTAGAAAAGCTCACCGCAAGACTGTCCGATGCGGAGAAAATCTCACTTCCGAGCTAATCTGTGAACCGAGCATTGACTCAACTGAATGTAGGTACATTCACTCAACTGAAGCATGTTCGGATGCCATACGTGTATGCGGTCATTACTTGTAAGTATACCTTAATTATACAGAATCGGTTGCATGACAAAACTAAAAAAAAAAAAAAAAAATCTCTAAGCCGGTCATTGAAGGATAGACGGGGAGGGAAATATAACCAGTGTAGTAGGCTGCAGCTTGAGTAGTTCCTTCTTCAATTGTTATATATTAACTTGTAGGGCTGGGCACTTAATCGATTAATGATTTAATCGCGATTAATTTTTAATCCGTCAATCGAATAAATTTTGACTAACGAAAAAAGTAAAAATGCAGCGCTTTTATTTATTTATTTATTTATTTATTTATTTAAATAGCTTAAGGACCCCCATAGGGGGTATTACATATGGGGTGGACCGTGGCATACAAACCACATCAACAAAAGAAAGGTACAATGTCACGAAAGCAAATTTGCATGAAGAATAAAACAAAAAGCGTCAAAAAGTTAAGTATGGAAACACTTCACTATACCTAGAACGTGATTGCACGTAATAATTCTTTAAATTCGAATGAGTCATCAGTAGTTACAATGTTCTGGGAGAGCCCGTTCCATTCAAAGGCTGTACGTGAAAAAAAATTAGGTCTGAAAGGCGGTGGTACACCCAGATTGTGACCCGTGCGACGGTTGCGGCGTACAGAAATAACGATGTATAATAATCGGAGGCAAGGGCTGTAAAAAAAATTGTGAAAAACAAATAACCTAGCTAAATGGCGGCGTTCAGAGAGGAGGGGGAGAGGTTGGCACGGGTTCGAAGAGATATGACGCTAGTAAAAGAAGAAGAGTCTGAGTAAATAAAACGTAATTATCGACGCTGAACTGATTGGATGTTATTGATGAGGTAGGCCTGGTGTGGGTTCCAGATAGCAGATGCGTATTCCAGTTTAGGGCGGATAAGGGATGAGTGAGCAAATTGTTTTATGTGAGGAGGGGCCAGTTTCAAGTTGCGCCTCAAAGAAACCTAAAGAGCGATTAGCCGAGGATATGGTGTGACTGATATGAGTGGCCCAGGAAAGATCAGGCGTAAGGTGAACTTTGAGATACTTGTAGGAGCGGAGTTAG
This sequence comes from Ixodes persulcatus, assembly GCA_013358835.2. Taxonomy (NCBI): domain Eukaryota; kingdom Metazoa; phylum Arthropoda; class Arachnida; order Ixodida; family Ixodidae; genus Ixodes; species Ixodes persulcatus. Next base: position 810,123 of record JABSTQ010010314.1, on the reverse strand, counting down.
TTTTTAGCCAAAGTAGAGGGTTTAGAGCGCCGTGTAAAAGACACTAAGCTTGCACTTATGGACTTTGAGAGACATCTGACATGCTTTGCACAATGCTTGGATGCGATTCAGGTCATCTTGGATGAGTAGGTGATCTGATGGGTTGGCAACTTGGCGATATATGGAAGTTGTCAGCGAAAAGACGAACATGCGATGTCATAGCATGCCATTAATGTAAATTAAAACAAACGGGGTCCGAGGGCTGATCCTTGAGGAACCCAGGAAGCAAGAGAAGATGATGACTGGTTAGCGGTAACAAGCTGTCTGTTAGTTAAAAAGTGAATGATCCAGTTCAGAATCGAGAAATCCAAGTTGAGTTTAGAAAGCATGTATATGAGTCGTCTATTAAGAAGTTTATCAAATGCTTTGGGAAAGTCAAGGAAGATAGCGTCAGTTGAATGTTAGAATCAAGGTTAACATGTAGTAAACGATGCAAGTTGAGTTTCACATGAAAAATGTTTTCGAAAACCGTGCTGGGATGGGCTGATGAAACAGTTGTCTGACAGGAACTGAATGATGTTGGTGTTGATAATATGCTTCATTAGTTTGCATGAGACGCTTGTTAGGGAGATGGGTCGATAGTTAAATGGGGAGTATTTGTCTCCATTTTTGAAAATCGGGACAATCTTTGCCACTTCCCAGTCATCAGGCAGAAGACTATACTTGAAAGGGATTGTGAAAATATTTTAGCTAATATCACGCAGACGTGGGCGAGTACACCTGCATGAAGGTAAACTATATATGTAAAAATTTCACCTAAAGTAAAGTGTGGGGGCGAGATTCGTAAGTCCAAACAAGTAAAGGTTATACGTGCCACTTAAACGCTGCGCGAGTGTCCGTTTAGGGCAGCAGAGACTGTTGTGAACAATCAAGGGAGTACGCTATAGCCGGAGAATATCAAGGAACCTCGTTGCTTCAGGGGCTGAAGTAATAATTTGTGAGTGTGGGTGTCTTTCGACTCTTCTCAACTACACTCAAAGGTTGATTTAAAGTCCGAAATTGTCCATTGCGCCGTTGATCACATATTCAGCAAAGGCAAGAAATGTAATTTTGACTTTTTAAATCTATTGTACACGGGAATGAGCGAAACAAATTAATCGACTAATTAATCGATTAAATGGTTGCGACTAATCTGGTTAAAAATTTTAATCGACGCTGAGCCCTATAAATTACCCTTCATGTAGCAGTGAATTCTAAATTTCCAAAACTTCACACTTCGGCATTTCAGAAGGCACTCTTTTAATATTCTAAGCCTTCCAATGAGTAACTAAAAAAAAATAATATTTCCTCTATCCCGGCTACGTCACAATTAAATATGGCAACACTCACGCGAAAACGGACGACATACGCGTAAAAGCGGAACGAGGGCTGCAACAATCAAAGCGCCTTGCGTTCAAATGTACACCGCCTGCATGAGACACGCCTGTAGATTTAGTTCCACTCCTGCTGCTAAAATGTGGAACCCAGTCCAAAATTGTAGGAACAAATTGTTCACTTCATGAAATAAACATTGAATAGATAAGGACGACCTTTAAAAAAATGAATTTCAGGTGAGGTTTTCTCCTGGTCTGTCTAAAGGCTGGTTAGCTTTCTTTCGGTCCCGCCGAAGGTGAGCTTTTTTCCGGTGAACTTATCTCCGGTGAGCTTTTCTCCGGTAAGATTTTCTCCGGCGAGCTCTTTTTTTTTTTTTCCGATGAGCCTTTTCCCGGTGACCTTTTTTCTATGATTCCTTTTTCATTGAGATATGGAGTCTCTGCCATTCGGTTGTACCGCATGCCAGAGAAGTGTTTTCATCAAAAGTCATCACTTTTGACGATAACACTTATTGGTATATTACATCGAAGTAAGACAAAATTTTTGTCAGCTGTGAGAGAAAACCTGAAGCGCCGTTCATACACTTGCAACCGAGAGGGACTGAGAGAGAGAGACCGGTTCTTAAAGGGGCACTGACAACCCAAAGGTCGTATTTCTTTTTATTGTCTAAAACGATGCAACTTGTAGTCATAGACACGCAAAAAAAAAACCGCATCGCGAAAAAAAAAGAAAAAACTTTTCGCGCGCGCGCGCCTTTTTAGTTTAGGCGTTTAAATCTCCCGCAGCCACCTCCTTGCTTCTTTTGATCGGTGACGTCAAAAATCAGGAAATTTAGAAGCTTTGTAGGTGACATTTCTATAACATTTAATAACGGTAATCGTAAAACATGTTTTTTAACGCAATTGCGAACGCACTACGGCCCCTCTTTTTGAAATACCAGAAATCAGACTTCGGTGTGATGTTGCTTCCTAGATTTGTACCCTCCCTCGGAAAACTTGGCGGCGCTCGTTGGCGAGCTTGGCGAGTCGGAGAAAAACCGTTTTTTTCCCGCCGGCGCCCTTGTATCCCTCACCTCCTCCTCGCTTGGGGTTGCCGTGGCAACGGCGGAGGTCCGAAAGAAAGTCGAGTCGCAGGAGACCGCAAAATTTGACTCACTGCACTGGCGCGGAAGGCGGGAACTTCAAATTCGGCATTTGGAAATTGTTTTTTTAATTCACAAATACTGAATTTCAAAGTTTCACATTTTGAGGGTAATGTCCCGGCATCGTTTTCGATCGTTTCGAATAATTAAAAAAAAAATGATTTTGGTGTGTCAGTGCCCCTTTAAGCCTCTTACGACGGCGAGGGTACATTTGCCTACAGCGAAGGACCTGCTCCGCAGCAGCGCATCCGGTCCTCTGCCGCTGAAAACGGTCGTGTCTCTCGGTCCTGCTCGGTATCAAGTGTGTGAACGGCGCTTAACTGGTCATCCTTAAAAATCAGAATTCAGCATTCCAGCATGAAAATGTGCTTCTCCGTGGAAACGTTCATGTGCTATCGTTTAGCCTCGGATTTAGATAAGAGAGATATCGGTTTTCACCAACTCTTAATACATTTCCAATTTTATTGGACATCAACGCCTCAGTGCATGCATTAAAATGAGAATTTTAACTGAACAACAACAAACATCGAAATGTTCCCAGGGAATATTTTAGATCACAGCCATAAAATATGAATAAGCAGTAATAAAACTCTTGTAACGCGAATAATTTTTATTCCACGGCTCTATTTATTTTTTTTTTTTTTTGCAACGAGTATTATGGGCCACATTTACAAAATGATAAATGTCTGCTTTTCTTGACAAAAGATCGTATATGTTCCCGAGGACTGTAATTGCCTGGGTACCATCGAAAGAAAATCAATACGAGTTTTGATATTTCTTTATTTTTTTTTTTCACGGAATGTCTTAGAAAGTCGGCCATGTTTACGAAACATATTTATTTATGTTGAAGGGTAATTGAATAATAATCACTGACGTTTAAACAGACAAATAAGTTTGCCAATATACTTGGAAAAGCACAAAGTGGTCTATATGCATCACCAAGAGTGTTTCAGTGAATGGTGTTTGGAATGTTTAATTAAGTATAGAAAGAATTACGTTACGTTAACTATTCCCTAGCAAAATGTCCACTAGACATTCCTAATAGCATATCGGTTTTTGACACTTCGAATTAGTCTATTAGTTGCATTAGTCTAGCCTATTGGTTTTAGTTATATCGACATGCTATTTACCTGCTGCATTACGTGGCTTGCTAAATGAAAGTACACGGTGTAGCTAATTTCAGATATGATTTATTCTCCCAGTCATACAAATCTTGAGCATCTCAATCTAAATCAGCCATCTTCCTAGCCGGAAGCTTGTTCATAGTTGCCTTCTGAACCTTGCGTTTCGTCTCGTCAGTGGTTCTCCACATCGCGCCCAAAGAAGTCCGGAAAAGATAATGGCTTCGCAGTTTAAAGTAACAGCACCCATTAGACATCATTTCTGCAAAAACCGAAATGGTAACACATGCTGGTTGAAGTCAGAAAGACACATACGTTTTGGGTCTCCGACAACTAAACCAATTTAGAACCATCTGATAACCCTTGATAGTTTTGGAAGCTCTCTCGGGCTCCGCGGCCCCCACTTTGTGCACCTCTGATTTAAACAACCGATCACATGGATGTAGGAAGTAGCTTTCCATAACTAAGGAGTAAATCAGTAGAGTAAATACCTTATTTGGGCAGAAGGGCCAGCCAGTGCATTTGCTGTAAGTTATAGGATTTTTACTTAAATGTGTTTTCAGATAAGGGACATATACAATGACATTGATATAAAGACTCTACTGCAAATGACAGAATGACAGTAAAACAAAAAAAAACATCCATTTTTTTAATGAGCATCAGACTTTAAAATATAGCACTCTCAGAGTAAAGAGTGCTGGCACATTGGTAAATTTATGGCAACCTGCTTCTAAAGGATTTTAGTTATTCTACTACTCTTCTCTACCTAAAATTTCAATCAAATACCTTTTCTTTTTTGTGTGTGTGTTTTGGGGAAAGGTATTGTGGCTTGACTTTATGTTCCTGGTCTCATTTTCCTCTCATCAAAAAGATCCACCCCAACTCATACATTCAGTGGCGTACCAACTTGTTTTTAAGTGGGGGGCAAACCAGCCCTCCCCCCCCCCCCCCCAAGGTCGGGGGGCGGTGCCCTTGGTATCCCTTGGGCGCCGTCGGCCAGTGTTTGCCCTGCCCAGTGGCGGCTGTTTCAAGGGGGGGCAAAACACATGCCTTGCCCCCCCCCCCCCCCCCCCCACACTCTGAGAACTGGGGGGGCAAGTGCCCCCATTGCCCCCCCGTTTGGTACGCCCATGCATACATTACAAGAAAATTAAATTAAAGAAGAAATTAACAAGGAGACAGGGTCAGCTCTTGGTGGATAGGTACATTAGGGGGAACTTGCATGGTCGGGGAGGCCTTAGAAAGTTGTCAGAGATACACTAAGAGGGCATTTTCTTGTGATAAATGAATGGCCCAGTGTTTGGTCAATGTTCATACCAGTAAACGCTCGCAATCGAGTAGCATCCAGCGCAAGCTTTAGGACTCCTATTAAAGGATGTTCCAGCGACGCCCTTCCCCAAAAAGCCAGCTTGATAATGAATAATAATGAATCTGCCATGACTAATAAAATTATAAAAAGTTAAAAAAGTAACTTAAATTTTATAACTGTGAAGTAGAAGGAGAAAGACACATTGCGGATTGGTTCGTACATAGACTCCTTCTTTCCTTTCCTCCTGACCAACGCGAAGAGAGAAAGGGAAAGAAAACGGAACAATCTCGAATTTTAAAACTAGCGAGTTTTAGTGGACCGTGTTTCTCCCTCCGCTAAGCCCCTCCACTACCCGGAACTCTACAGCCAAGGCTATCGGCACGCAGGCGCAGTGGCGGTTTCTTCGTAGCGGAGGGCTAGCGGAGGGGGAAACACGGTCTACTATAGCTCCCTATTTTATCATGGTAAACTTTGCGCGTCCAGAGATACGGACAGACTTGACGACCGCGGGATCGGTTTCATGAGAAAAGCGGCACACTTGACCAACACACAGGCAACGGGACCTAATCCGACTCTGTGACATCATGTAATTTTACGTCAAGTTCTGACGTCACGTGTCACCGTGACATCACGCACACACACACGCACACACGCAGTATGCGTCCAGCTTATTCGTAATCCATTCTGTGCGCTTCCGAGTTTTTTTTTTTTTAATATTGATTAAGATGCTTAATTATTTATAAGTGTGCCCGCATTTTTTTTTTTTCGAGCTCGTTTTGTTGTTTTTTAGTTGTCCATTATTATTTCAGACGCTTCGAAACTCAAACAAAAAGTCTAAAAAAAAACTTTATTTTGTAAATTAATCGGTGCAATGACGCAGGATTCATATCGGACGAATATGAAGCTCCCCACTTTATATTTTGCATCATAAATTCACAACTGGCGATCGATGTGTATTGCGCCCCTATCTGTATGTCGCGTTGTCCTTCTCGCCTCAGTGTCGGTATTTGTAATCATTCACAGCGTAGTTTAATCAAAGCATGAATAGCCAACAATCCTGATCCCAAGCACTGCTAAAGCTCTATGTCAACACGGCAATTATTAATAGTCGAGGTCCTTTCAAAAGTCACGTGCCGATTATTAGAGGGTCGGAACCACTGCACAATGCGGAGCGACTGCATCGAGGAACGTGCAAGTCATTCCATAAAATAGAGAACGTCGGAGCGTGGCCAACACTACGACTCGACGAGCCAATCGAACAGCGCCGAAAGTGCAACGTCACTGCGATCATCACCGTTTTTAGTGGGTGTGTTTTTTTCCAGTGTGCCGTGGCGTTAAGGGTTTTCAGTCGGCCATTGTGCAGGGATTTCCCAGCTGCCAACAGAGTACCGTATATTGAAAGGCGTCTATTATGGCGGAGGGAGACGTCTGAGCGGGACTGCACTTTAACAGCCCTATCTTTCTGGGAACAATAAGATGATAAAACAAGTCAAGTGTGTTCTCGGCTAACTGTAGACCAATCTCGATGCAATGGCAATCGTTTTGGAGTCTGCTCGGTGTCGTTAATCAGTCCTTTTGAAGAATTAGGTTACAATGTGAGAATTACCATCGGGTATCTTGCAAATCATATGTTGATCTAGCACGCAGGCGACCTTATATGGATGCCAAAAAAAAAAAAAGAGGAACACATGCAGTAAAATAATTGAATAGTTTTCGTAACCTTATAAACACATTTTACCATATTGGTTTAATTCTTGCTAATATAAGGCTAGCCTTTTTTTTTTTGTAAAGCACGATTTTATTTATTGTTTATATGAGCGGGAGAGAAGTCTTTTGGAAATATGTTCAGAATAAATAACTCCTCACGTTTATTAAACATAAAACAGTGTTGTGGGTTTTATTGCGTTTGTTTTGTTTTGTTTGCACGTGTGCAACAAAAGCTACTCTCTCTCTCTCTCTCTCTCTCTGACAGAAAACAATAAATTATTTTAAAAATCTGTACGCTTTAGCTCATATCTGTGACAGCATTGATCGAAATACCTCAACACAATGCTATATAAAAACACGCACACAAACACACAGACACACACACACACATTTGCATCATTTATTGACCAGTACGTTAACCTCGCAATGCAGGCAAAAAGATTTCGCTGGGTACCATATATGAAAATATCCTCGCCAAAGTAAGAAAAAAAAGCTCAGATTTATTTCATTTAAATCAGATTGAGTTTATTCAAATCACTAGCTAGAAAATAGTGATTCATTACTGCTAGATGTATTTTTCAAAACGGAAAATTGATGGATCAATTCATCCGATCACTGATAACAATGCGAAATAAATAATACCGGAAATGTAAGGTACAGTTTAAGCTAACGACGTTTTTATTACTGTAATTGGCGCTACTAGAAGAAAAAAAACGACTTCATAGTTAGTAAGAAATCGTTATTTTATTTTTCGTTTAAGATCTAGTTTGACGCAATAGGACATTACTATTTTTTTAGTTTAATTTCTCTTGCGTTCTGAATTTGTTGCAATAAGACGTTATGCAGCTGAAGAATCAGTAGAAAGGTAGCAATCAAGCTCAACACTCCGATTTTCTCAAAATAACTTTTTTTTTTTTGTGCTCGTATTCATTTTTTGTTTTGCTTCATTAGAAAGCATCAATGATAGTCAAACGGTAAATAAAAAATATTTTCGGAAATATTTTTTTTTTTTTTTGCGGGAACGGTTTGATTTAAATTATCATAGTAAAACTGGTCTGATATAAATCACGATTTAAATCATGACTTAAATCACGATTTGAATTATGACCTCAATCACGATTTAAATCATATCGATTTTTATTTTCCACCCTGATCCTTACGGAAACTGGCAGATCATTTCTTGACAATAAATGACCCGCCGCCTTTTGTTTTAAGCTTCGTGAATGAACCGGGAAGGTGTAAGTGGCATATTTCCGCAATGTCGGGAAAAAAAAGCTGGAGAGCAACGGTTTTTTCTTATTGTGTTTTTTTTTTACCTAGATTACTCGTCGAGACAAAGAAAAAAACATCGTGGAGCTAGCGTTATCAGGGTATCGCAACAAGTAGATAACACACATTTTATTAGTACAATGCGCTCCATTATCACGCTGCTAATATCTGACAATCTCCAAGGCCGGGAGGTTCTACGAGGAGTATTTTCCGAATATAGTATAATGTCATCGCGACGAGTGTACGAGATATACATTTTGAGAAAGATGGTGGTTGGGGCAAAATGGTGCAACAAATGCAACTTTAAAGTTTTTTGTTCGTTTTTTTCTACGAATTGTATTTTCGGTTTGGGTAAAAATTAAAGGAAGATCCACTGGCGGATCCTTAGAGAATGCGTTAGCATGACCCTTGGAAAACGCCACACACCGCCTTTGGAAAACGCTAATGCAGACTCCTCCAATCTTCTGTTCTGGCTTTTTTTTTTTTTTTTGCTTTCTCTATTTTTTGCTGCCTCTTTTTGCCTTCGTTGGGGTCAGCATTAGCGTTTCCCGAAGGGGGACGTGTGTGGCGTTTTCCAAGGGTCATGCTAACGCAATCCCTAAGGATCCACCATAGGATCTTACTTTAATTTTTTGCCGCCTACTTGGATCAGCGCTAGTACTTGGTTCGCACTCCATTTTGTGGCACAATCCAAGGCGCGCTCCGCAGACCTGAAATTTCAGACTCGCCCCAGCTTCCGCGCGTGCATTGGCTTCCACCCCATGACGTCGCCTCCCTCTCGCCTATGTCCCTCACTACTCTCCTCCTCTCTTCGCGGTGCGCTTCTCTTTCCAGTGTTTCGTCAACAGACGGAAGCCGTCAGCTTTTTCCTTGTCATGTAGGTACTAATGCTAACGCATCAATAAACTATGCATCGCAGAAAGATCAAACTTCGTGGGAATGTGACGCTAGGGGTGGGGATAGAAAGCGAAAGTTCGAGAACGTGACGTCACCTGAATGAAAAGATAATTTAGAAAGACGAAATTTCTCTATGAGCCGTAAGCCATACACTTAATATCGTCGGAACAAAAACTGACATTGTGGACGCTTGTGGGATTTAAATCAGTGAAAAAAGACTTGTCAGCAAGAAAGAGAATATTGTTTTCTTTCTTGCCGACAAGTTTCTTTTCACTGAAATGAATGCTACAGTCGCCCACAAACTCACTTTTTGTTTTCACGATAGTAGGCTTATGGACGTCGGTTCGAAGGTGTGCATGTTCCCTCTCAGGGGCGGAAGCACAGTGCCCCCAGAAGTGTGTGTCTGTGTGTGTGTGCGTGCGTGGGGGGGGGGGGGGGGGGGGTGGGGGTTAAGGTAGGAAAGGTGGATAAAAAAGAACGAAGTCACCACTTTTTTGTTTTGTTTTTTGTCAATGTTTATTATTATTATTATTAGCTTATGACGCATTAGCCCAGCTTGCTACGTTGTTACCATCTATTATGAAACATCAAATACAAACAAAAGAAGGGAAAAAAAAGCCACGCGAGACTGAACAGAGTGTCCGACTGACTTATTGATGCGTACCAACTCAACATACTTTCAGCTCCCCGCGGCGCTGGCAAAAAAAAAAGAAAAAAAAAGAAATAGGCACTCCTCTTTTCCGAGGGAGTATACTAATTGTGATTGCCCGACTGTGGTCGTCCTTGCCCTACTTTTCCGCGCGCATCAATGAGCCAGTGGACATGCGCCGCGAGGTCCCGTTTACAGGATGCGTGGCGTTGGGTTCGCCTCTGGTGGTTTCCTTCGCCGCGTGTACTTCGCTTCATCTTACGATAGACCGCAAAAGAGGCGACGAGCCACCGGAACCAATCCAATGCCGTATGAGTGTCACGTGACCATCGGGAGGGACGCAGGGACGCGCGGGACATACGGTCACGTGGTACGTTCGCAGCGCTGGATTGGTTTGAATCGCTCGTATAGCGTCCACTGTGGTTCGCCGTATACAGGTGAAGCGGAGTATCGGATCAGGAAGGCGCGTTTCCCGCTCTTTTCGAATGTGACACACGCGGATGCAAACAATGGCGTGCTGGTTCGGGTAGCTGCAGTGAAAGAGAAAGCACGACCGAAGTCACTGGCGTTGGCGTGTCCTGTACGATCGACTCCACGGAAACATGGAACGGAGTACGGAAAGCCGCACTTCGCGCTTCCTACAGGTAGCATGCGTCGCCGGCTGGCTCGATGGTGCACGAATAAGGAGAATTATATATACTCACAGATTCCATAATCATCGTGCGTGTTGTGTGTGCTTCTTACAATGCACCGTGATTTTAGAGCGCAGGCTACCTGAATCGGATACACCACGCCGCTGCGCTGGTGTCGGTGCGGCGCGTGTGCAGAGACGCTTCACTCAACGCAAATCTGGTTTTCGCGCACGCGCAGTGCACAGACCGGGTGTGGACAGACGCTGACCTGTTTGTTGACAGCGTGATGGTTTTATGCAGTGTCGCTACAGTATACGCTCGTTCCTGACCCAAGGACACAGGTTGGTATGTTTGCAGATCGCTACTGACCATTCCAACAGTAACCTTCTGAGCGCTGCCATTTATATTACCCGGCTGTATAGGTCGCGCAGCCAAACAAACGCAATAACGTTTTTTTTTTTTTTTTTTTTTTTTTTAGCGATCTGTTGTGCATTGCGTTCGCGTCCACGACCCGGTGAGAATGAACAGTCTGCAGTGATGTTAAAACCAGCCGTAGACTATCAGTTTCAAATAATTGCCTGCGAAATTAACCGCGGTACTTACACGAAAAATAAAATTGTTGGATTTAGCGCGCGGGTGAACGTGCCTGTTCGGAGGTTGTGCTTCTCCCAACAACCAGGGTGCGCTGTGGGGAAGGAGCGGCTAGAAGCAGCGAGGGAGGGACCCAGGGAGTCGATTGCGCTGATATTATGACAGATCACAGATCTTTGGGTTACCTAGTTATAAGTTATAACATTCATGACGCATGCACACGATTTCATACGCCTGAATGCATGTTAAGCGAACGTTTAAAAATATTAAAAAAAAGGTCTGTCTTTGCGCAACGGACCGGGGGGATGAACGCCAAGGACAGAGCGCGCATCCGAGACTACGTAACCAAGTGGTCTTGTTTGACCTTTGACCAAGCGACGTCAAGGTGTCATAGGACACAGTGGTTTCACGTGACCTGAGGTAACCATCGCCAATCGACCTTTTGCAAAGCGTGCACCGCCGTTCGCGGCAAAGGTCTGTTGCGCCTGCGCTGCACTCAGCACCGAAATGGAGGCGCCCACAAGAAAATCGGGAAGTGGAGGGCCGATACTACTGTGTCCTAGAAGGAGAAGTAGTGGCAAAAGCGAGGCCAATGTCAATGGGAGGCGCTGTGCCGAAAAGACGGACGGCCGCTTGTGGCGCTGCAGTCGACAACTGGAGGAGAAAAAAACGGCTACATCGGTTGCTTCACTGATCTCAATGACAATTGCTGGATCGCGTTTGACCAGCGCGGCCACGGTCGGCCATCTTTTTGGTAGAGTTATATGATCTCTAGCCATCATAGTAATATGGCGGACAGCGCAATGGCGGCAGGCTGCCATAAAATAGCCGTAGATCTAGTACACTGTACCGTGGGTGATATTTCGTGCTTGATTGAAGTTGTTCGACGAAGCAGATTCTTGAAACCCGGCGTGAACGGTAGCCTCGTCTTTGAGGACCCGGCGAAAGTTCTACGAAAACGCAGCACCGGAGGAAAGCAGCGCAGCTCGCATCGAAAGCAGACTACGTACCGGCGTCTGCTTTCGATGCTTTTTTGCGACTTTCGATGCGTGCTGTGCTGCTTTTCCCCGGTGCTGCGCGATTTCGTGAAACTTTCACCGGGTCCTCAAAGACCGGGCTACCGTTCACGCCGGGTTTTAAAAACATGTTTCGTCAAACAATTTCAATCAATCACGGAATATCACCCACGCTATTTTGATGGCAGCCTGCCACCACAACTGCCAAAACGCCGTCTGCCATGGATGGATGATGGTGGCTGCCAAGTGGCTTCAGCAGCTGTATCTTGGCTAGAGGTGATATAACTCTACCAAAAAGATGGCCGCCAGTGACCGCATTCGCGGAGCGGGCAAACGCGATCCAGCAATTGTCATTGAGATCAGTGGGTTGCTTCCTCTCGCGTTAGCAGCCATCGGGTCAGTGTTGCCAGGTCTACTGATTTATCAGTAGATCTACTGATTTCGTTCCGGGTCTACTGATTCACTGAAAAAAGAGAAAATCTACTGACTTTTGTTTTTAGTAAACATATTAAAATTTATTATAAGGCCCCTTCAGTTCCCAGGGTCGCCCATTAAAGGAAACTCATATTCTTCAGAATTAAAAACTAAGCACAGGCTAGATGGCCCAGAAGCCCGTCGACGGTGACATCCGGGCCAGAGCCATATATGGCAAGAGTTTGGCCAGTCTATGATCTCGCCGCCGTAACGTCCCTCTCCCGAGTGAGCCAATCAGCCCGCGGCGCAGAGCGAGAGGCGTGAGCGCATGCGCCTGAACTTTCGGCTGCTCCGAGCTGAGCGGAGAGGGCCGCCATTTTCATTCATTCGCCCGGCGGATTGCATGGGATCGACATCCAAATTTAAGTTCTTTACTTTTATTTGGCAGGCTCTGGCAAGAAAATGATATAATTTTATTCCTCGGTGGCTTAAAAAGCTAACGAATAAAGTTTCTCCACGTTTGAACGCAAACTTTGGGTCAGGCGAAAAATCAAATAAGCCCGTAGCAGAAGACGCGTAGCCTCAACAGTGCTCCGCGCCAACAGCGTTGCTTCAAAAACCTTCCACAGCCCAGTAAGGAAAGATGGCAGCTTGCAGAGGACTTCCATTGGACATGCACGCGCACTTGCCGGAACGTCTTGTTTTGGTTTCGTTTCAATAATAGCGATGGGTGGATGTCGCACTGTCGCACTCATCTGTTGATCCCAAAAGTGGCTCAGTCTCAATTTCAAAGAATAATCCTCGAAATCGCAACACTAGTCAATGCTGATTAAAAAAAAAAAAAAAAAAAACACGTTTACGGTGTTAGTAAACTTTAGTTGGGCCTTGTCTTTTTTTTTCATTTTTATGTGTGTATATTACCATGGTATTTGTTACTCTATACTATTTCTTCGAAGTCTGGTTTAATGGAAACAGCAAAACATGGCAAAACACAGATTTCGTAGAATCCACTGCTTTTTGTGCAAATCTACTGACTTTTTGGGGATCAATCTGCTGACTCTTTTTTTCTCCGTCTGGCAACACTGCATCGGGTGCTCTTGGCGGACGCCGCTTGTCCATAAGTTTGGATGTGCCGATTACACCAAAGCAAGCTCGATCAGTCGATCCGCATAGCTTTTTCGCCCAGTTTTGTCATCAGAAGTGTCTATTACGTTGAGCAAATTATACTTTTGTAATTGTGCAATGCGCTTCTGTGTTGTGCAACTTGTTGTATTATTTCCCTATGCGATTCCGTGTAAATCCCTTTATTGTTTTTTTTTTTTTTTGTATTGTCAATTTGTCATGATGTTCGCCTGGCGTAATGTTTTTCTCACTTGGTTCGGTTTTAATAGTGCATAAAGTCGAATGCAGTTCTGAGTGTACTCGGATGCAGTTCAAAGTGTACATGTTTCCAAACAAGTTTTTTGAGTGTGTGTGTGTCATGGTGCAAGCAACATAGCTTTCTGACTCAATATCATCTTCATGCAGAATTGAGCCATTTTCTTGAGCCACTGGAAAGTGGATTGTCGGAACTTTTTCACCTCATTATTTTGGTCGTGTTCTTAGCAGAAGTTGAAATAACTGTTATTTGTGATCAGGGTGGAAAAAAAGCGGCAATTTTTGTTTGATTAAGTAAATCAAATATTTTTATTTAAATCACATGATTTAAATCTCTTCAGCGAGAAATTTGTGACTTTTTTAGCACTAAATGTGCGTTTTTTTCTGGCTGCCTGCATATAAATATGTCCTGCTTGGTCATCATTCATATACCAAATAAGTACTCATGGGAAGCAAACTGATAGGCAAACTGTAAACAGAAAATGTTTTCAGTATTCATTTTGGAAAAAAAATGTTTGATTTATTTTATTACAGCCAAATCGGTGCGATTTAAATCATGATTAAAATAACGATTTAAATCATCTTGATTTATATCCACCCTGATGTGGTACAATCAGGCACGTAGCCAGGATCTTGATTCGGGGAAGGGGGGGGGGGGGGGGGGGCGCCCATGACAAAATGCTGTACTGGGTACAATTATATCAAAAGATGTATTGTAATTCGTTGTTGTTTTTCTTGCTGTGGCAAAACAATCAAGAAAGAATTTTCATGGGGGAGGTACGACTATAGATCAGTGGAATGAACACACGTTCAGCAACATCTGCGTATATTAACAGTGAGCAGCTAAAGAAACCAGACATAGCTTGAATTTATATCACCAACTTGCAAGCCAGTCCACCAGTAAAGAACATGACACTAAAATAATTTTGGTGGATCAGTATAGGTTTAATTTATTGGGAAAGAGTAAACTGAAGAGATATACCAATCGTGTTTTTTCTCGTCGCAATAATAAGCTACCCATCACCGAACCCTCCATTTACGTCGGAATCTAAGGCTAGCCGTTGGGATCCGTCATAACTGGGGGTATATGCTTCAGAAGAGAATTGCAGCTAGCAGAGCGCGTGAATGCATGGAGGTGAAAAGTTTCGAGTGCGCCCTTGTCTCTACTTTTTTTGTCCCTGTGTTTTTTGGCGCTTACCTACGTGAACGTGGATAGCGTCTGCGCTTCTAGGAGCGGGCCATTCTTTTTTCTTTCTTTTTTTTTTTTTGTTGAAAATGTCCGGACATTGTTTTTAACTCATATGGCGTCCAGTTGTGAAACTTGGCATATAAGATGACTGAGCATTCGCCCATAGTTTATTTTCGTTGTAGTGGCATATCCATGTAGTGTTTCAAGCTTGCCACTTGTGTCGTGTTGAACAGCAAAAAACACATCGCCACTGCACGACACATTCCAACATTTGAAACACTCTTTTGTTCAGTCCGGCGTACAGTAGAGCTAAGAAAATAATGTACTGTCATAAAAAAAAAAAAAAAAAAAAAAACATCACGAGGAAGGATCATGAGTAATTAGCGACGGCTCATCTTGCCAGCGCTACTGCTCGGGGAAACTAAACCAGCGTCACACAGCGGCATCTGCTTCCAAGGCCTCACGAAAGGCGCGCCGTATTTGCCAGTATACGCCCCTTTTAGAACACTGTATCGATACTCTGAAGCTTAACTCATTCAGTGGCTCGAGCTACAATATCTTATTCAGTGGCTCTAGCCGTAATATTACCGACCGTGGGTCACGTGGTTTCAGTTTTACACATTGCGCTGTGGTTTCCTGTTCGTCTACTCTGCCTCAACGATGACGCGGACGAAGCGTCGTTTTAAATAAAATCTCTCTCTCTCTCTCTTCCTCTATCTCCAGCTGTGCTCTGCACATTTTTTTTTTCTCCATAAAATAAAACAAGCGGGCGACTATGCATGAATCATGTGAGTGAGCCCGTAACAACACGTCGAAGTTCAGCGTAGTCGGCAGCGCACCTCAATAACGGCGCACGTCTGTTGTAGAGATCGCCTCTAAAGGCTTTCCATGAAACTGTAAACTCTTGACTTTGTCGGAGGTCATTGTTCGAGGCGCGCGGTATCGGCTGAGCTCGTTGCTTCTCGAGTGCCTCAACCGGATCCCGGTTTACAAATCTGGACTGATTTCATGAAAAACCGTGTGCCTCGTTGATATCCTGTTGCTCTGAGATCCACAAACCGTTACACTCGATCCGACTGAGTTTTTTGCTATATTTTCACTATGACAAAAAAAAAATTAAAATAAAGAAAGCTTTGTCAGCTGTCAGCTTGCTGCACAAACGTAGGAGAAGAGGAAAAGTAATGAGTTTCTCGCTAAAAAAGTTACATAAAAATACTTATTTCACGCAGGTACACTATATAGCAATCGCATCCATTCGTAAAAAAAAAAAAAAAAAAACAGTATTGCATGTTTACGTATCACCAAGCAAAATTATCCATGGAAGAGGTATATGAGCGACAAGAAGAAGTCTAATAATCATCTTGCCGCTGCATGGCTGAAGGGAAAAAAAAAAATACTCGAAATGGTGCGAGGCAATGGAGAGCAACTAGCGTTGCTCTCCATTGCCTCGCATTGCCCCCCCCCCCCCCCCCTCCCACCGGGAACTTGGAAGCTGCATCCTTACAATTAAATGAATGCACCAACTCATTCCTGGCGCCAGGTTCACATTTTCTTGGCAAAGCACAGCATTGTTGTTGTTCTTCAAACGTTTTACTCTTCCGGCACGGCTCCTTCTGATTTCTTGACTTTCCCCAGGCTAAAAATGTCTCTGAAAGTAACCTGATTCGAGTCTCGAGAATACATTATGCGGAATTCGACGGCCCATCTGAATTCCATTCCAAAAACGACATTCCAAAAAATGTTTTCAATAATGGCGGGACCGTTGGGAGAGGTGTGTGCGTTACCAAGGAAAGTACTTCCAAGGGCTTAGGGTTTCAGACCTCCAGACAAATACTTTTTTTTTTCACTTTTCTTTTCCCCGGCCGAAGGTGGGAAACTTTTTGAACAGACCCTGTATGTCAAGTTTGCTAGATTTGAATCAAATTCGTTTGATTTAGATCCAACTTTTGTTATTTAACCAAATGTGCCTTACAATAATATCTACTTTTGTGATTCGATGTCTAAACATGCCAGATCCATTCTTACTACATTCAGACAGCGAAAACAACTTTACTTAACTGTCCATAAATTTAATTTTTTGGTAAAGCGCAAGTTATGTCGGTACTCTTTGTCACTCACTGGACCCACAGAAAATTTATTTCCGGTGCATCGATCGGTCAGAATCATACAATACCGCATAGATGGAGCATTTGAGGTATAATAAGTACACAGGTAAACAAATCAATCAGTTGGCGGTAAACCACCGAACCAGTGACGTAATGACGCCCCCGAATATACCAGGTGTATAATTTATTTTTCTCTCGAAAGCAATTTGATGCTAACCTGCAGCGCGACACGACGCCGGTGGTTCCAAACTTAGCAAACCGGGACCCACCCCATCGCGTGCTCGCAAACGAGTGTCGCCGCTGAGCGTGGGGTTATATTTGTGTGGCGCTTTGGAAAAGTGCCGACTAGGTTAAGTTACGTCATCTCGGTAGCGGTGGGCGGGTTTAGGAGACAGCTACAGCGTGAGCCAGGTGGGTCTAACTTACTCGAAAGAAATTGTAAAAATCAGCTTTGCATGTTGACTTTTACGATTTCATTAAGTTAGCACGAAAGTGAGGCTAGGTGAAGGATTTGTTTCGTGAAAATATCAGAGGCAGCGCGTGCCTAAATCAGAAGTTACAAATGAAAACGAGTCTTCCAACGGCTCGATCAATCTTTCTGAAAGTTAAAAACCCGTTCTTGTGGGCCGCTTGACCATTTGACTGGACAAAAAAGGAAATGAACAGGTCAGAACCGTCTTACTTCCTATATTTTCTGTTTACGTGAAACTAAACATCCTATTGATCCGCAATTTTTATTTTTATCTTTTTGATGGCTCGATCATCATTGGACATTTAGCCTTTAAATGCGATAGCACCCCCAAACATGAAATTAATAAGTTACCAAAACGCGAAAAGCAGAACACATTTTTAGCTACAATAATGTTACAACTCCCTAAAAAGCAGGGAAATGTCATACGGCAGTTGAGTTCAACTAAGCTGGGAAAAAACGAGTGGGCCTCTCAACAATCAAAGAATTATCAATGACGCAATGCAGTCTCAAGCTATTACAAGTTAGAGAAGCCTACGACGGAGGATGTGGACTATATTTTTTCTTGCTCATCGTCTAGATGTGTGCTCTCCGCTTTTCTTTTTCCTTATTTTTTACAATTGCTTTTGCGAAGCGCCGACACATTTAGCATAACGGGAAGCTCAAAACAAAATAGTCGTATTTTTATCGTGCGAGTTGTAACACCGTGGTTACCACGACCAACTCACCAAACCAGCTAGCAAACTCTTGAAAGGACCCAACTATCGGAGCTCTTCTTGTACTCATCTTCTTGGTAATCACCCTGTTTAATATATTTTATGCTTCCGATTGCAAATGTTACACAGCCCAACAATCTTATATTAATCGGCAACGAACCTTCGGTCAACTTAAAGATAATCATCTGTTTCGTATCTTGTTGACGTGTGAATAAAGCCAAGTGAGAAGATAATCCAATCAATCTCCGGATAGTAGTTTAATATAGTATCATGAACTTTGTCTCCTCTCCGACTCTATAAAGGCACCGGTCCCATGGCGGCCATCTTGAATGGGTACAGAACGGTTTTTATTTTATTATAAGAAATCTAGAATTCCCTACTTAAACGTAACTTGAGTAACATACTCTGTTTTGGTGGGATTGAAGGGCAAACTAATATATTCGTAGGTTAATTATTTAATTAGACAATGAACGAGTAAGTATTGTCACGCACTTCTCATATTTATCTCCAATATCATTGTTGAGAGGGTCACAATTTTAATTCCCGTAATCAGTATTCCCGTAAAGAAGTGGACGATAACTTTTTCTGAGATTACCGTATCTCTATTTCGTGCCGCAGTTTCAGCGATCACTAATTCTGTCTTATCACATCATATTCCCCTCCCGTGACTCAACTTTCTCCAACCTGACCGAAAAATGCAATCGCAAGCTAATATCGCCACAAAGTCACGTACTACCTTCGAACTGCATAAAACGAACGAGCAAGTATAGTGAACGTCCTTCGTATAGGCCTGCCACGTGCATTCGTTTTAATGTTATCCCGTAGTTTCTTATAAAAAAAAAATCTCCGAAGTGCGCTCTCTGCGCCTTAAAAATACTGTTCGGTTTACAAGAATATATCGTGCCGTGAACACGAGACTTCAATTGGCGTTGCATTAACTCCATCGGTGTTAATGTCGGGCAACTCAAGAACGAATTTAACAAATAACATTGTGACTTTAACTAATTTCGATAACTAGAAGGTATTGACTATTGAGTTACACTACAGTTTGTCTGAGGGTACCTGCTTAAAAAATCTTCCGTAAATATAAAAAAAAAACTTCAATATTTATATTTTTAAGAAAAACTCAAGCGAGAGAGAGGAAAAAAAAGAAACACTTTCCCCCGTCTCAATTCCTTTTTTATGAACGATTATTAGCTAGCCTGCGCCATAACCCTTATTTTCTTTATATTTATTTCGCGCGAAACCATTGTTTTCTCGAGCCCGTCGGCTCAGAAGTCACCGTGGCATCAGAGCACGAGCCGTTTCGTCGCCTCTCCTCCGCGCTGCTTAGCTTCTTCGCTCCTCCTCCCATTGACGCATTGACGTGAAACAGAACAAAGGAGAGGTTTGTCCCTTCTTCCGTACCGCGTTAATACAACCAAAACAAAGCATTGGGGCTCTAATTTACGCTGTGAAGGGGGTTGACCAGCGAAGCTGTGGTATCACCCAAATGGTTGACGAAAAAGAAGTCAATGCACTGTACCGAAACTTTTTGTTATATATGAAAGACTTCGTACGCTGTCGTTGTCACGGCAGCTTATGCGACCGCAATCTTTACCGAGAAACGCATGCTGTGAGCGCTACGCTTATCATCGTTTGCGCGCGCCTTATCATTATATCAGGTGGTTTTTACACGCGTTTTGTGGTTCTCTTATTGAAACAAGTGTCAAAACAACATGATAGATGATAAGGCGCGCGCGAACGATGTCAAGACGCGCTCGATGGTTTACTGTCGACGGACACGAAAAAATCCGACCAACAAGCCAAATACATCTTCGTTGTAAAATATTTTGTGCGTGCATTAGAAAAAGACGCGCAAGAGAGAAGCGAAAAGGAGAACTGACGCTTTAAGTAATCATTTTTTTAAAGTAATTGCGTTGTGTGTTTGTTTAGACAGCGGGAAGTCAACCAGCATCAATGGGCGTGCCTCGCTGTAGATGAGGCAAGGGCAGTATGACAACGACTGCTAGCATGGTCACGTCGCTCGTCGTGTCTTTGTGCGCTTGCTATCGCCGGCCGGCTAAAACCGACCATGCACGGAGAAGGCGCCGCGATCCTGCGCTTTTCTCTGCGTGTGATTGGTTTAACTGACAAAGAAAACAAACAAAACAAAAAACAACAAAGAAAATGACCGCATCTCCACGTGGTGAATGATGTTGATTGGGGCGAAGCTCTGGTGGTGCTGATGATACTGATTTTATTGTTCATAGGTAGTGCTGATGGTGCTGATTTTTTTTTTTATTGCTCATAGGTAGTGCTGAGTTCCGGGTTGGCGTTTCGACTTCATTATTACTGCTTTATGGTAGGTGAAATGCAGAGCCATGCATGCAAAGTTTAACGCGATTATATACGGATTTGACCGCAGCGCCCTCTCCTGTATAGACGTTGAGCGGCTACATGCAACGTTTCATCCATGACAGAAACCCCAGCTCTTGAGTTACTACCACATCTCAGAGCCCCTTACTCGTCCCGCAGTCATGGCCGAGTGGTTAAAGCGATGAACTAGAAATCCATTGGGGTCTCCCCGCACAGGTTCGAAACCTGTCGATTGCGCAAACATTTTTTTTCTCTTTTTGTGAGCACGGACGCCGGACGGACGGACGGACGGACAAGGCTAGACCCTAAGGAGCTTCGCCCCTAAAACGAGCTCCGTCAAAGTTAATAGACGTTGAGCTCCGTGGAAATAACTTTTGGCACTGCTTGATTGCACTCAAGCGGATTGTAGCTGGTTTCAGTGAAGAGCAATGATGTGCATCTTTCGCGCGCCTGAACAACGTTGAGCATACGTTTGGGAATTTCTGGTTCCTGTTTATCCATTGTCTTGGTGCGTTGAGATCAGCCGCTGCGTGTGCCTCACAAGGTGTGTCCACGTGTGCGCATATGTTTGGGTGCGGCGGTGTATGGCTGTTCTTTTTGTCTAGAGGTTTGCTTTATTCCCAGTATCTCGGAACATATTTTCTCATTACTGCTTTACGTTTTCCCCTGTCTCACTTTCTTCGTTTATAAGTTTAAATATCTTCTGGCATATCACCTTTAAAAAAAGTCCGCTCTAAAGCTAGAACGATTCATTATTGTTTCTAAAGAAATAAAAAAGTAGCATATGACATATTTGTGAATTAATAAGAAATACGTAAATATTTTGTTTAGAACTTTTTAATCAATGTGGTACTAGAGATTGTATTTCATAGTGTCGTCTTCTCTGTTACGTCGGAAGACAGGGTGTGACTACACTTTATTAATATCGATGACCACTTTTTTATGCGGTGAGATAACCGGTTCTAATACGTGTTCGCATCACAAAGAGAAAGCCGTTACTTTTGTTGACGATTCTTCGAAATAGTGGAAACGTTTTTGTGCTGGCAGATCCTTCTTCGGTCGAATATATATCGTTATCTACATTCATTGTGGTATCACGGTATTGATACCGTGGCCGATATTTTCTGACGTTGCTTTTTGCTTTACTTTACGCTTTCTTAAGGAAATTACGCATTCTGCATCAAATGTTTAAACTGTCACGTTGAATGAAGAGTTGCAGAAACTCTGTCGGGCACCACGCATGCATCTCTGCTCCCACTCAGAAACAAATCAGCGGAAAAAGAAGTGAGGGAAATAGAGAAAACAAAGTATCTCCTTGTGCCACCTCACCTCCCCCCCCCCCCCCCCCCCCCCCCCCCCCCCCCCAATTTTAATTCCTGGGGAAACCCCTGACTCGGACTGAACTTTCTGGTCGAATGTAACAGACATTTATTGACAGAATTGTCTGCGGACACACCTTAATCATGGTGAAGCATGCTTGCTTCATAGTACATACAGAGTGTAACGTGCAAAAATGCTTAAATAAAAAAATAAAAAATAAAACGGTTCCCGGCGGGGCGCGGCGGATCGGCTGGGAGAGGCTCTCCCGAAACCGGGCGGGGGGAGCGACCCCCTTTGGCCTTCGGCATGAGCACGTGGACAGCTCGTCCTGCCACGGTGCGTGCGTTAGTGATGCAAAACTATCGATAAATTGACTATCGATACTATCAATAGTTTTTCCAAAACTATCGATAGTGTCGCACAACTATCGATAGTACTATCGATATAGTTTTTCGGCAGTCGACTATCGATAGCTTTTCGACAGTCGACTATCGATAGTACTATTGATAGTTTTTTTACTATAGATAGTCAGATTTTTGGCGACTATGGAGATTATCGATAGCTTTGCCGATGAAAGCTATGCACGTGCATTCCTTTTGGAAAACGCCACAGAGGGTTGTCCCGGAGTTGTAATGCTTCTACTCCAGGTACCTTAGGAACCCTATGGCAGACGGGTTCACATTAGGGCACCCTCGTGCATGTCACACAATACGAACCGGCTGGAGGGACACTCGTGTATGACCGATAGAGATTCGCCTAAGGAGACCGCGCGTCCAGTAATCTCGGAGCGCGGTAGTGTGTCGCGCAGCTTGGAGGTCACACGACAGGAGTCTCCCGGCTCAGCAAACCGACGCCGCTTCATGATACGGACAGGCGTCGTATAGTGCGCCGATGTCAAATGCCGGCAAGCTGCAGACGAAGTGTCTCCCTTCGCTCGATATATCGGGTCGTGTTCCCCTATCTCCCACTTCCTCCCTCTCTGTGTGTTTTATCTCCGATGTTCTGTTCTTTACGCGAAATATATTTTTTTCTTTTTCTGCACATCTTCAGTCCATGGCCGAGTTTGCTTTTATACTGGCGCGTGCTCTCGCATAAAACGAGGCGCAAATGTTAGGAAGCCAAACAATGTACTTTTTCTGTTTGTCAATGAGCGATGGAGATGAGTGAAACAGCACAGGCTGAATGGGGCTTCCAGATCAGCGTATTCTGTAGTGACTGACAGGTCGAGAACAAATGCCCGGCCTCTAGCAAGCCCTCGTTGCCTTCCTCCGTGCTTTGGCTGCACGTGGACGCTCGATGCTCACGAAACGCCGAAGCATTATCGAAGGCAGGAAGTTCGCGCTGCATGGTGGCGGGACACCTGAAGCTCCCCCCTGCCGTCCTGATCCTGTCAGTGACTAAAAACCAATGTCAAGAATCCCCGTCCAAGTTCTACTTGAGGGACTACCAGTCACAAACAATACGCCCATGCTAACGTGAGCGTCGAGATACATATACTATCTACCCGAGCCTCGGTAGCAACCAGACAAAAACAAAATAACCACGGGATAAATCAGCGTGGTCATTGGAACACCTCGAGAACTACTTGGCATACTAAATTTAGGGTAATTAGCGAATGTATTTAAGCAATTTATTTATTTAGTAATTATTTTAAGGACCCATAGGGCATTGCAGAGGGGGAGGGCATATAAAATCACACTGAAAAATTCAAACGTAATAAGAATACAAACAAAGTAAGCAATATTCTTAAAGAAATTAGTCCGGCGTGTTAGCAAAGGTGGTTAGTTAACGACTCTTTCAATAATTCAAGTGATGGTGTGTTTACCAGAGGTGCTAGGAAGCTGTTGCAATCAGATGATGCTCTTGGTAAGGCGGAGTCGATGTATGCTGACGTTTGTCAATGCAGTATGCCGACTATAATATATGATCATTTTAAGCAGGAATATTATACGTTTTATTGAGAATTATACATTTTGTAGAAAAGGCATAATCGAGATATTTTACGACGTGAGGAAAGGAGTGTTAATACGCGGGTGCGTATTAATCATGATGTTTAAACATCGCGATGAATACGCACCCGCTCGCCTGCAATTCGACCATTTTTGCGCTATTTAAGCAACTTGTTTTTGGTAACCTGTACTGAGTTTAGTTCTAAGAAGGCTTAACGTCTCACGAACCATGGGATAAAGTTAGCAATCTGCTTGGGCGCTCGCCCATCGGCAAAATTTAGGCCCCGAATCGTTTGGTTTATGTCGAGAGTCAATGTTTATTGTGGCGTCTCGCTATCTTCGGGGACCGCACACGCACAAGCCCTTGTTAAACAAACAACTCTCTCGCTATCCGTATCTCCTGTCTTCGGCTGCCTCCCGGAATGCGATCGTGCCAAAGGAGTGCATCCCAGCAGGCTCTCTGAAACGTTTCCTGGCCAGCACGCAGCCTGTAGCAATCAACGCGATCACGCAGACTGCCTTCATAAACAGCCGCTGGTGCAGATCGACAAAAGCTCGAAAAGTTTACCATCCCATCGTGTCTTGTATAGTTTTACGCATACCGCGTGGTTTGACGGCTCTTGGCGAGAGCGCGTGTACTTTTGGCTAGTGATGTGATGTTGTAGCGCCCGCGCGAGCGTGAGTAAGAGTTAACCACATACGCTCTTGTTGCAGCATATCTTGCAGCTACGACATTTTGTTGCAGCAGGACGTGTGGGCCGTTGGTAGTTATCGGCGAAGTTTTCCACGATGCCGCAAGTTATAGCTGTCACCAGAACGTCCTTTTCCCCCGCTCCAAGTCAATTATTACCTCTACGCGAAAACATTCGTTATTTTTGCATAAGCACATCGTGCTAAAGTGTGGTGTTTACAAAGAGGCGGTGTGTCGCAAGTTCTTCACATTTCCTCCAGCAAGGATAATTTACCGAATTAATATTTCGTGCCTGTTGTTTTTAGCAAGTTATATAGTTACGATTTTTTTTTTTTTGGCCAACAGTATGAAATTTTGCAAGAATTTACAATACTCAAAGTTGTGAATAATAGTAACATTTATTGAACAAAATTTGATATGGCCTAATTGGGATATATGACACGATTGTGTATGATGTACGAATTCGTCACACCACTCGCTGTAAGACGAATAATGATAATAATAAAAGTCTAAGTTATTGACAAAACAGCTAAATAAAATCGTTCTTTTTTTTTTGCGCGTGTTTATATGGTGCGTTGCAAAATACATGTTTCGTGTACATTCGCCGAGTCCTATGTGCAGGTCTTCTAGCGAAATCAATTGTAAGTAGGTTTGAAGACATCGAATACAGCAGGCGTATACGTTCATATGTGTATGTGTAAAATAACAGGATGCTGGTTCAAAGTAGTTCATAAATAAAAATATATAATAATATATAACAAATACCCATAGTAGTTCCAACGTGAAATGATAGGATGTTGGTGACCTACATGTATAGCCTTTTATTGATCTCACTTTATATGTTTTTTTC